>CAJDSM010093430.1:0-15126 GCA_903981925.1 Ostrea lurida
AGGGGGGAGAGAGTGCACGAGAGTCCACTGGGAGTGCATCGGTCTTGCTAGAGTGCACAGTAAAACAACGAGCGAGGTGAGATAGGAGGAACTAAGGAGGTTCGTTATTCTTTTTGTATAGATAGAGAGAGAGCAGGGGAGGAGTGAGACTGAGTGGTGGAGAGAGTGATTAGTAATTTCAAAGTGTTTTTGAGGTTTTACATCTTAATGATATTTTTGATATTGAATATCAAAGTATCTTTGGATAAATCGGAGCATCATTACGATTGTATGTGTGCGACACAAGATCACTGGAATAAACCATCACTGTACATAAAAAACTGCAAGGATCGCGTGTTCAGTATGATAGGTGATTATCCTGCGGACAGGGTTATATAATATCCTCCAGGAAGATTATCCTAATAGGCGTGAATGATAATCAGAACAAAGGTTGAAACGATTTCTTCCTCTCTTGTGGCATTATCGAGTAAGGTATTCGTTGGATATCCTGTTACTCTGCAGTTGCCGACTTTGCTTAGACTGTAGATATGGTATGTTTGGTGTGAGGATTTTGCGTATGCATGTATTGTTAAGTGTTGGAAGGAATATGCATCAGTGTACGTTGGTCGTACAATAATGGGTAGATCAGAGGCGACATAGGTCTTCCACGTGAAAAAGAGCTGTAAGGTACCATATGTGGAGATCTTGAGAATGATCCAGAGTAGTTATGATCAGTTGCTGTGGCTGGTATTAGGTGATCAGTATGGTGATGGGCATGATATTAGTGTCGCGTAGCAGTTTTTGGTGGAGATCTTAGACACCGAGCTGTCTTGTGTGTTATTAAGGGAGTTGGTGTTTCTATGGTAGAGCGTTTAATTGATAGCTCTTATGTTACAGAAGAGACTGTCGCTTAATGTAGCATTACAAACAAAGTCCATTTGATTATGGAAATACATGAGAAAAGTCTAATGTGAGATGTCAAGTGTTATGCGGGATCGTGAGTGTTGGTTTGATGGAAGTGTGGTGACGGCATTACGTTGGATTTTGATGTGATAGTGTTGTGCGTATTAATGTGCCCTTTAGATGAGATTGGAGATTCTAAAATTTTGTTATTTTTTTATTTTTCTTTTTTATGTTAGGATTGATATGAATTTTATTTCGCTGTTATGTGGACAGCGCGCAGGATGTTCTTACAAAAGTATGTATCATGTAGCTTAAAACGAGTGTGCTGGAAATCCTGGTCATTCGGATCTGCAGTGAAATTAAATTCCAATATCCCATGCTTAGCCGGGGTACAGTAAGCATTGGACATATACACTCGTAAATAGTAACATTTAGTATACGAGTAACCTTCATATGATTTTATGCAATTTATGCTTCAATAGAATTATGCATCGTTATAAAGCATGTGTTCTAGAAAGCGTGTCTAAGGTGTGTCTTTTAACCGGTACCATTTTGGTGTTGGCCAGGTGTGTGTCACCGGAGTTATGTTCAGGGTCTTTTTCATTCAATTGTTCAGCGTGCGTATCTCCGTGCGCGGTGGTATCACACTGTGCGGTCATCGTGCGTGTTGGTAAGGAGTTGTGATACATGAACATTTCAGGGACTGTAGCAATAAACATTATTATATCTCCATATCACATAGAATATTCTACATACAGGATAAAATCTCCATATTACAAAGGGTATCTATAGTATATATATATTATTTTTGCCGGTTTTATGTGAATGATGTTTTTGTGTCTCTCTTGACAGTGTTGGAGCCCCTACCTTAGTGACCCCCGCGGGCCTGACTCTGCCCCGATACACAATGGCCACCACCCCCCAGACCTACCAGATGGCCCAGGCTAACCCTGCCGCAGCTGCTGCCGCCACGGGCTGGGTGCACCCCGGATACATCATGCAGCCCCCCATGGCCCATGTGAGTCCGTATTCCTACTTTCCCGGACAGTCTGGTCTAGTCGACCAGAACTAAGAGACATAACTCTCTAAAACACAAACATTGCCAATTCCATGTGCAAAACATTTAAGACAACCAGGGGGAAGTATAGCATGGCTATATTTTTGCCCTGTCATTCATTTTCATTAGTATTTCTCTCTTCTTCTTTTTTTTTTTTTTCTTTTTTGTTTAGCTGTAAAGTTGCATTTTTTTTCTCTTAAGATTATACGCATAGGGAGTGACCTATCATATTTTTGTTGTCGTTTTTAGACTTTATGCGATGTTTTTGCTTGATTTCTTTATTGTTTTTACACAATGAAATCTATTTTACTGTAGAAATGGTAGAAGTCATGTGGGTAGTTGATTACATATAACAACTGTTATATCATATTTGTATTTTTCACATGAGATTTTTTTTTTTAATGATCAATTGTTTATTTTGATTTAGATAGCAAGAACATTATATTTAGAGAAGGATTGTATGGTTGCGAGACAGCTTCCAACCCTTTTAAATGTGCCAACAATTTGTGAAATAATTGTACAAAATGCACATATAGCTAAATTTAGACCACAGTAATTAAATTATGTTAATACTGCACAGTGGTGCACTCAAGGAGACTGCTTACAGCAGTTATATCTATACCCACGAAGCTCCCGTTTGCATCGACAAAGGCAAGAAACGCAAATCCAAATGTGAAATCCCACTGTTACCTGACAAAACTCGAAACATTGACAAATTTAGATTCACACGAAAGTAAATTTTCAGTGTACCTGCTGATCCAAGTTACTTGTTAAATAGTTGGTATGTGCTATAGGGTACTTACTACAGGCTGGTCACTTCCGAGAACTAGTATTTTCTGTAAGCTTTAAGCGGGTAGAGTGACAGTGGGTGGGCAGTGATGCTCAGTTGGACAGCGACCCAGTTACTAAGTTTTTTTATTTTTTTTTTCTTGCAGGTGCTATCTACCTCCCCCGCCCTGCCCCAGAGCACCTCGCCTACTGCCCCCAATTCTCTCCTCACCCCCATCTCCAACGCGTATCCCACCATTCTCTCTGACGGATCAGTAGGCCTATGGCAACAGCAATGAAATTCTTATGTTTTCTGAAGTTTGTTTTGATATTTGTAACAATGATCATGATTGGATGGATCCACTGCAGTCATACGTGTATACTCGCATAACATTCAGAGCAAGTAATGAATGAACAATTATGTTTTGAAAGTGTTGTCATGGTTACATGATAATGAAGGCACATGACATGTATGTGTAAAGATGGTTGAGATTGCAAGATGCATAAGACCCAACTAATCTATATTATTAATTTCAAAATTACCTTCACAAAGTATGTTAATTTAGATCTACGTTATTTGACCTTCATCTTCTATAATACTCAAAATTAAATCTACTTACATATTGTGTACATCATGACTGTATAAAGACTTATATAGGCCCCACTCACTTATGTTGTGAATGGCATTATGTTGTCATGACTGTTGTTATGGTAACCATGTTTTTGTCTTGACAACCAGCAATTTTCTGATTTTTTTTTTTTTTTATACACATTTTCTATATAATTTGTATTGTTTTATGCCTGCATTTAATGTTTATTTTTGTCAGAATGTGTAGCTGCCAGTGTTTGAGACAGGAGTGGTACATTTTGCATTTTCAATTAGTCTTCTCTGTGCCTAGTTTTGGTACCATCAACACACCCCCATCCCCCCTTAAAAAAAAAGTACGAACAAACAAAAAACAACAAAGCAAAGTTATATGCCTTTGATAGGAATATTGGGGCAAATCCCGACTTTAGGTTAAGGAAGACTCTGAAAAACCCGGTCTCTTTCAGGAGTTGGCTAAATACCACATTAGAAGCTGTAGGATTGTTTGATAGACAAAGTAGACAATTGAAAGTATTCTATGCAAGTATGTAAATATGTACATAGACATAATCATTTTCATCCATCTTTCTTTTTTAACTGTAACCGATTGAAACAGGTGCTCCTATGTTAGCAGATTTCTAATTGGCTTCCTGAATTAACAAACAGATTACGCAGATCAATCAATTACAGTAACAGATTTTATGCAGATATTCTTTAACATAGATAATTTAAAACTTCGTAAGTCTGTTTTTATTTTCAAATTTTATATAGTTCCTGGTCCTTTTTTAAATTTTTTTTTTTTCAACATAATGAAATATTCTATGCTTGCTTAATATCGAGTGTCTTAGTGACAAGATTTGTTTTAATATCAGTTAGGCCTAATTAATATAAATATACCGCAGGTTTTTGATATTGTATGTGGGACCATGTAAACGACCTATATACCGTTTTTGAATTTCTCAGGGCAGCATCAAAAGTACGCAATCTCCCCCATATACATCTGTGATGTTTCGTGACCAATTCGTGTCTTTGCAGTTTAATATATATATATTTAAGTAATATAATTAGCAAAATTGAATGTAGCCCTATATAAACCCAAATTCTAGTAATAAATTGTTTATGATATTAATCACTGCATATTTATACGTGTATTGTGATTGTTTTTTTTAAATTTTCATAATATATAAATGGTGAAAAAAGTACTGGAACAAAATTCAAATTGGAATTTATGTTTCATTCATGAAAAAAATCCAAAAAAAGAAACAATCTTAACTTTTATAGTAGTTCATTTATGCCTAATTATAGCACAAGATATGATAGCTTTAAATTGTTTTTACGTGTCTTGTAGGCAACTTCTATATTCCGAGACCATTTTAATATATAATAATAGATATATCAGTGCCTATTATTGCCAACTCGTGGGATTTTATCGTGGGGATTTTTTTTTTTTCCCCCATTTTTAAATTATTTTTTTTTTTTTTTTTTGTACATTTTTAAAAAGAAATTTCATTGAAAATATGTAGATTGAGTTGATTATAAATCATAACAAAGGTTACTAAGTGCTACTACCTCTGAAACAAATGTTAATTTTACTATGTGTTACCACCCATTTTGTCCGTAAAAGTCGCCATGTATATATACAAATATATAGACCTATAGAACTTACATGCATAATAATGAACACACTGACACTTTATATCCACCTCAAATCAGGTGAAATTTTTTTTTCTTTTTACCTTTTATATCTACAATATTTTACTCTCTTGTTTTGATATTACGTGTAGGGCCTTGAATTACAGAATTGAGTGCGTTAGGTTATGCATAGAAGTTTTTTTTTTTTCTTCGGTTAAATTTCTTTTATTATATTCTGTATTTTATACTCAGATTCCATAAAATGGACTTGCCAGTAAGAGAGATAACTATATCCAAATATCATTAATTATTTTAATATATATAGATGTATAATATTGTTACAGCAATTAACATGGAGAATCATAATTGTTATGCAAGTGAAATTTTACAGTCAGGAGCATTTAAACTTGGTGCTATATATTACTGTAAACAGACAAGGGAGAGAACTGAGGATATGATAAGAGTACCCTCCCTTGAGACACGCAATCAAGATAGGAAAAATATGTAAATATTATTACTCCTTCTTACAACACATCTAATCTTGCATCAATTTCACACTCCAAAAGTCAAATTGTTCTGAATTACTTCTGTCGGTGACCATGAATATTATAAACAATCTGATTAAAGATATGAAGGAAAAATGTAATGTACATAACTATTAACATAGAGAGTGTAAATTTTCTTTTAAAGTTCATGTACTAAAATGTTCATCTCACAAAAATTCCATTCATCTCGCCACTGTTCTCAACTTCATCATGAAAGGAGAATTCCTCCTGTTTTTTGTGTGTTTGGTTAAAAAAGGCAAATTTTGCTTTGTACATAGATAGTAGATGAGTAGACACTTTAAAAAAAAAAATCAACATTTTTTTTTAAATGGGTGATGGTTTTAAAAAAAAATGTATCTTGTTTCTTGCTAATATATGGAAAATTATTTTTCCCTTGGGCTTAAACAAATTTCCTAATACCAAAAAATTTTTAACCAGTATATTAATAGTGAAAATACATTAAGATGTATATCCCTTAATTAATTATGTTGAGATTGATTGTTAGTATTTTAAGAGCCTTTATTTTTAACAGTTAAAAAAGAAGTGATGATATTTCATGATATATTTGACATTTTTGTGTTTTTGTTTTTACTCACTTGTTACTGTATGGGCAGTAACATACAGCTATCTGGTCTGGTTTTTTAATTATTTTTTTATGCATTAAGCATATATTTTTTTTTNCCAGTAACATACAGCTTTCTGGTCTGGTTTTTAATTATTTTTTATGCATTAAGCATATATTTTTTTTTACTGTGGGTAACGACTGCAAGAAAGGTACTTCATTTTTTTTGTGACAAATGACGCTATGAGGAACACATCTGGAATCTTGCAATAAAAGTCATTTGTTAACGATATAATTGAGTTCTGTTTTTTAATGTTTGATGGATAATGCCAGAGGAGTTCCGAAATGTCTTCATGAGTGAATATGGGATGCATGGAAACAGTTTACTTAAATACGTGGAAAGATTTTCTGAAAGGACTATATCATACTCTTCGAAAACTACGGGAAAATTCTGAGAATATGTGACAGAATTGTCACAAACTTGTAGTCTGCAGACCTTCGCGAGACTTGAGGATGGGAAAACCATTGACGGGATCAACAGAGCCGGCCGGTAATTGTGTGGTGTTGGTTTTTTTTTCATGATATCTAGGCTTTTTCCTGTAACACTTTCTTTTTATTTATTTCTCCAGTTATTTTGTGCATGTTGTGAAATATATATGCTTGAAAAGAAAGTTCTTAGTGCTTTTAGTGGATATATATAGATTAAAATAGTATTGAAATTCCGATCCACTAGGACACTAGGTCTCTCTTTGCATTGCTCCAGTGTTTAATTTCCATATATCAATATTTGTACACTCATTTTTCTGTACTCTGTATGAGATGTAGATTACACACATATATATTTATATATATATACTCTAAACCTGTGAGTTTCGATGCTTTGGGATAACATCACTGGATGGCATTAATATCTATTTAAAAGGATCATTTCTTATTTTAATGAGCTCTCTTGAAGTCTTATTTGATGAGTAAAAATGAAACAAAAGAAGAAAATTGCACCAAAAATATTCCTCTGGAAAAAAAACCATTTGAGCTTGATCAGAAACATTCATGGATTTTTTCCCCTAAATTCAGTCTGACCATCCTTTGATAATCTGTGAAGTATTGAAACATGAACCAAAAACCAATATTGTGAACCATACGAAGAGTAGCTCCCACTTTTACACAGAGCGCTTGATTTGTTTTGTTTTATAGTTGTATGGTTGATCTTAGCCAGAACTGTCTTTTCAGCCAATATTATTATACAAATATATATCTGGATGTCAAATGGAAGAGGCCTCCTCAGGAAAACTTGTCCTGTAAAAAGTTAAAATCATACTCTGGCTTGTAAATTGAGACGAAGGACAAAAATATTCTATTTTCAAGTTGAAAGAAAAATGAGGAGTTTTTCTTAGCAGCTCTCTTCCATTGTAACTAATGCTTATAACAAGTGCACATATTGTGTAACCACTGTCAAGCCCTCACAAGATAATCGACTGTGATGTCATCAATTCTCATGTTGATACTAAAATTTCTTCTTCATCGGTAATCTATATTTAACTTGCTTTAAATGTTCTCACACAGCTACAGTAAGCTGGCCAGTTAGATTGACAGTTGATGACTACACTTTCCACCATTGTACCCTGTTACACCCCTTTCCTTGGTGATCTGTTGACTCTGGTGTTACCATAGCAACCCCTGTTGCTATGACAACCTCCTGTTGCTATGGCAACACAGAGCAAACAGTATTGTTGTGTAGGGCTGGTGAATTTTGTTGGAACTATGTATTTTATCACTCCATTTTCTTCTAATAGACAGCAAAAAAAAAAAAAATATAAAATAAAATTTCAACTATTAGTTATGTAAAATCTGTAGTACATACTACCTATATTTATACCTGTATTTAGAACCATACTTTTTAGTTGTGTTAGTGTCTTAGAATTTATATATCTATTGTAAATTCAAATGTGCAGCTTGACTAATGGTAATTAGATATAACATTTAACCAGTGTGGATTTACCTCTATACTCTCTAGAAATGTTACTCAGGGAAAAAATTACGGTCAAATTTTTTTTATTTTCAATCAATGGAATATGGCAAAAAATAGCAAATATATAGATCCTAAACAAAAAGCCCAGTTTTATAATTCAACAATTGACCCAAATGCACATGAATATTATATATATTGAAATCAATTCCATATTATATGCTATTTATATGAATTTAAAAAGATATGTAGAGCATTTGTTTATTTATACTGCAAAAATTTTTTTCATAAAGATGTCTTTATATTGCGTTGACGCCCCCCACCTGCTGGATAATGGCATTAATGTTGTGCGTTTTCCTTTCAGTACCTCGCGACGTCCCAGCTGGCTCAGACCGGTTACTCGCAGATTCCATACCAAGGAGGCGCCATGATTCAAGGACTTCAGATTGACGTAAATAACGTAAAATTCATACTACATTTACAGTCGAACCTCGGTATCTCGAACCCTGATGTCTCGAATACCTTGGCTATATGTCAAAGTGATGTGGCGGTCCTACAGGGCCCAGGAACATGTAACATCTTAAGCTTAAAAGTCAAAATCTGAATATTGCAATGAAATGATTGTTAAGTCAGTCATTCAGAAATTAAATTGTTATTGTTTAATCAAATTACTAGTGCCTGCAAATTAAGAGTATGAACGTTTTATAAGAGATTGAAATTTTGACTTATGTCTTCGATATCATAAATTAATGGATATCTCGACTTTTTTTCTTGGTTCCATCGAGTTTGAGATAACGAGGTTCGACTGTATTTGATGATATATCATTGCATTAATTAACAAGAGTACTGTAAAAGGTACATGATGTACCTCATGAAAAGCTTATACATTGTGTAGGGTGTTTCTAGGTCGCCTGAATCACTCGGGTGACCTATTGCATTTGGTCTGCATCTGTTGCCGGCCATCATGCATTGTCCATTAACAACTTGTTCTTAAAAAAAAAAAAATACTGGGCCAATCTTGAACTTTAAAGGCGTAGATTTCTCAAAAATTGAAGAAAATCGAAATCCTTGTCAAGCAGACATCTTCAACACTTTGTAATACAAAAAAGGTCCTCACTTGAAAATTGTGGGAGAAGTTTACCAGATGAGTTATGTACCCTACATTTTTCAAATAAAGGGGCAGATTTGAAAATGGACGAGAACTGCAACACAATCTAGAGTGACCCAAAAGTTGCTACATAACAAGTTTCAGTTACATAGCAAGTTTCAGTTGAAATATGACAGGAAAATGAAAATAGAAAAAGAAAACCCTGAATGGACAAACAGACAGATATCACTGTACCATAATTAACACTTGCTGAGTTGCATGTGCTGTCGAAGATAGCTGTATAAATAGACAGGTTTAGGTGTTGCATGAAACCTTTTCACTCAGTGACTGAAATGGGTAACATTTTCGTAATTTCAGTACAATTTGCTGGTTCGTTATAAATGTACAGATAGAGTTACATGATGATGAAGTCCTATTTTGTTTCTTGATTTCAGTAAGATTTTGTGGTTCGTTATAACTGTACAGTAAGGGTTACATGAAGTCCTATTTTGTTTCAGCCTGACCAAGCCAGTGGAGAGGAACAACTCCAAAATTTACAAGCTGCCTATGCAACTCAATCAAGGTAAGAAATTGCACTGGAAAGTTACATGCAAGTTACATAACTTGCTTGCTGCCCATCATGGTTACACTTGAACATGGATGTTGTGAATCTCAATTGCTGGCCTATTTTCTGTGATGCTTGTCCTGATCCTGATGCTATAATCATTTGGTGCGAGTGAAGACCCTAAAACATCTTACAAATAAAATTAGTCTCTTCATTCAATGCAGGGAAAATGACACAGTCGATGTGCACAGTTGCATTGTGACGTCATATTGTCGACTTGAACAGTTGCATTGTGACATCGTACTAGTAGCAATGTTTTGTTTTCTTTCAAAATAAGCAATTTATCAACAACAGCAAAACATACTAAGGTATGAGAAAGCTTGCTTGGAAATTAAAAATATTCGTGGTACTTTCCAAACACCTTATTTATTTTTATTTACTGAGTTGTTAATGATGTATACCACAGTGAATACGACATTTTTGTGGATGCATTGTGGGTCGCATAGTTGCGCAGTGTCACAATGTTTCTGGTGATAGAGAGCAAATCACGTGACTTACATGTCTATAATCATTGGAGCGAGCTCGTCACTTTGCAATCTATGACATTTTGGTTTTTTCTTCAAAGTCCAAAGCCCCCCTCCCCCCGAATAAATTCAGTGTAATCAGTAGAATTCTTTTAGAGTGAAGCAAAGTCCTCAAAATTAACAAATAGTTATAATAAGCTTTATATTATACATTTAAAGGTTCCATTGTGCAATTGATAAGGGGAAGGTAATTTTGGGTTTGACCAGGCACACAATGTGCCATTCTGTACTTAATTGCCTTTGAACCCCCGATTGGTACAGCTCGTCAAGCTCTTGGCCTGATTTCATTAACAGGGCCATGTCGATATAAGTACCTTGTATTTGACCCCCGATTGGTACAGCTCGTCAAGCTCTTGGCCTGATTTCATTAACAGGGCCATGTCGATATAAGTACCTTGTATTTGACCCCCCGATTGGTACAGCTCGTCAAGCTCTTGGCCTGATTTCATTAACAGGGCCATGTCGATATAAGTACCTTGTATTTGACCCCCGATTGGTACAGCCTCAGTCAGCTCTTGGCCTGATTTCATTAACAGGGCCATGTCGAAATGAGTACCTTTCCAAATTTTTTGTTTAAGTTGGGGGGGGGGGGGGATTGTGACCCAACTGGAATCTAATGCCGCTCTAACGCGGTGGTTAAGGATTTTTAAAAGGGAAGTAGAATTTGTGCATGCGCCAAATGGCGAATGTCGAGCCCGAAGTGATTTGGCCTTGAGACAGTTGGCGTACCGAAATAACTACAGACTGCCCAACTAGAATTAGAGACATGGTTAATCGATGTCAATTAAAGGGGATTATTTATATATGTGAATTAGATAATCCTTATTTAAAGGTTTTGAGATTATATTATTTTAATACTTTTTTTGATTTTTCCATTTCAGCTTCACGTAAAACACAGACCTGCATGCACCAGACTCCTGCGATTAGAACACTGTTGAATGGTGCTATATTTTTTATCCAAAGTCATCAATGCCCCCCGCTGTTGAGCTGTTGACAGGATGGAAAAGGCTTCATCCCATTGTTTCACATTCGTTCTTTTTCTTCTGTAACAATGACATTGGGTAAAATTTGTTTTGCACAAATCGGTGTCCATTGATAACGTTTTTTTTTTCTTGTTTTTTTTTTTCTAATATGGCAGCATTCCTCTCTGTTAATGTAACCAAAAGAACTTTTATCGTTTATCGGATTAAGATTTTTTTTTTTGTAATTAACAGTAGTATGAATTGGTGTGTCAAAAAGTAGCAATTTTTGGTCAGTTGGTTATTATTATGTTGACGTACAGCCAGTGACGACCTTGAACTGAAGGTCATGGATTATACAGGTCAAAGTGATACTGTTATGCAATAAATAACGTACACGTATTGAAGTCCGTTATATGTGTGTCGATCGGCAGTACATTCTGTTCCTTCTACCTCGCCCATATGTTAATTGTTTAATTGATATATATAATATATATATCTATATATATATATATTTCAACAGTTCAAATCAAAATCTAAACATTGATTAGTACAATCGCTAAATGACAATGGCTTTTTTAGTAGTGGATCAATATATATGTCTTTATGATGTCACTCAGTGTCAAGTGATATGAGATTATTATATTTGTTAATGTACAAATTAGTTAATATTGACGATCTTTTTTTTTTTCTTTATTATTATTTTTTTTCTTTTTATTTCTTTCGGTTTGAACACAATATTTTTATCAATTTTAGAAGAGAAAAATTAGTGGCATTTTATTTTTAGTTTTAACAATACATGTATAACAAATTATGAAATTATGACTTCAAAGGATGTTTTTATGTAATGAGCTTTTATTAGGGGGGAGCTTTACCAGGATATAACTCTACAAAATCAGGTGTACTAAGAATTGCTCATGAATTTGCGTGATGTACATGTTATATGTCATCAATACTAAATGAATGCAATACATATTATTACACACTTAATTAAAAAAAATCTTTAAAGATTCAAATTATACCATATAAGTAGAATTTTTGGCGAGAAGCAAATTTAGTGTTTAGCAATAATTAATTTTAGCAATTTTAAAATTTGTACATTATTTCGAAAAGCTCTACGGATGATTTGGAATGAATTGTTAGCAATATCTAATTTTAGCGATCTCAAAACCCTCGCCAAAAATGCCAAAACTATATCCTCGCTAAAACTTTTGCTTATACGGTATTTTAAAATTTTGAGTTCTATACACAGATAATTATAAATGTACTGAACTAGGATTTTTAAGTACAAATATTAAAAGATTTTTTTTCTCTCGTGGGAACTACTACACCATAGCGGGTTACATTGCTTCCAAATTTCCTCTATCATTGAATCATCATGTGTCGACAGTCTTTGTCATGTTGTCAATCTCTTGTTCATTGTAATTAGCGCAAACATGCCATTATTTTCACCTAAATGAAGCTTTTAAATTTGTGCCCTATTTGTACATACTTTTTTTATGATTTGTAGCTGTTAAATGTGTATAGTGATTTGCAGAGTATTTTTTCAATGTCCTGCGATTATTATTATTAATTTTTTTTTTTTTTTTATGTGCATGAAACCAAATTTAAGATATTTGACCTAGATGAAGTTAAACATCAATGTTTGAGATCAGAGAAAGTTGAGAGATGCTGTACACCTGTGTATTGTTATAGAGAAATGCTTGTGATTAAAGTAGTCTAGACTTGATTAAATTAGATATGATATGGAGTATCTGGAAGTGGAATGATGGGAGCCATCTTCATTATTCAGTCACTATGGAAACGAGAGGCTCCGCCTACATATTGTTTTAAATGTAGGTCACAGCTTCAGTTTAACCAGCCGGTGTACAGCTTCTCTCCAAATGACAAATAGGTCAAGATCTGGTCAAGCTTATCTTGTCAGTACAATGGTGGCCTTCTGTAATTTTTATAGTGATCAAAATGGGAGAATATTTCAAATCTGTGATGGATATGACCTTTCTGCACTAGTGCTGTAGCTTTGTATATGATTGGTAGCTTTAGTCAATGTAGTTGTTCATTAGTTTCATCTTCTGATGTGTGTTTTCTACGGGAAGCACATATCTTGTAGTCGTAAGATTTTTTTCTGAGGCATTTGTTATTTTTAAGGTAATTGTATTGATTTATATGATTCGTAGGGGTAGTTATCATGATTTGTATAGAAAGTTTGTTTTTTGCATGAAACCAGTAGAAAAAAAATCATGGAATCACGCATAAATAGGAAATTTATTGCAATTTGTGTATGACGTGGAGTTGAGTGAAGTGTAGGGTAGAATTGGACAAAAATAAGTACTTTTATTTTTTTGTAAAATATTCATGTGAATTTGGAAGATTCAGGTAAAAGTGGATAGGTGGCATTAAAAGCATTGTGTATTGTTTATTACTAGAAATAAATGGTTTTTCAAAGAAAGATAGATATAAGTATAAATCATTACATATTGTAAAAGTAATCCTGCAGATGAAATATTTTACGATTTTAGATGAACTCTTATTCGTTTTACGGAAACCAATTTCAAGCCTCTATTGTTGTAGATACCATCTAATGTATGTAGGCACATGTCATTTTGTCTTCGAGTGTATTGTTCACTGTTTGAAGTTTTTCAAATATATTTAACTAGATTTTTAATATTTTCTTAATTTTAATACTAATAATGTTCAAAGAGCATTTAAAAGTTTATATAGACGTTAAATGTATTTACGACAATTTTAAGGAACTGCAGTTGAAATTTCGCTTTGATTTTATTGTTATTAAATACTTTTATTGAATGTTGTAAAGCAATATTCTATTTTCAAGACATCCAAGATATTTTGGGAGTTTGTACATGCATGTTGACAAAAGTGAAAATCTTCGTTTTACTCAGATTGAAAGACTCTCTTAGTGATGGCTAGTACATATAACTAGTGGTATATAACTAGTGTAATATAACTAGTGAAATTCTAGTGTATTGGTTAGATTTGCTTTATTTTTTAGAATTTTCACTGAACACCACTCTCAGGGAGATGAAAACTACAACAAATAAAAATCTGTATAAACCATTTAATCACATAATGGAGTGTTCGTGCTTTGTGTCTAGTGGTGGTCTGGTTTCAGAATCTTTTTTTTTTTTTTTTTTTTTTTTTTGGTCCAAAACAGTCTTCCATGTCTAAAGAGACTGTATATATGTGCAACAGCCATGCAAACTGCTTTTTATTAAATCCATATGAATTGTTTCATAGGAAAAACAATTGTACATATGATCAACACTATATAGCTGTCGATGTGAATTTCATGTGGGTAAAAGTAGTATTTTGATGTTAAGTTCTCTTTGACTAGCTTAGAGAAGAAATGATTGTCCTCTTGAGTTTTATTTCTATTTAAGGCTAATTTTTTATTCAATATATTCATTTCCTTGTTGATGATCAATCATATAATTTAAGGAAAACCAACAATGTTATGGTCATTGTATGAGATCGGACAGAATGGTTGGGGACCAAAATTAAAATTGTCTAACGATGCAGCTAATTAATTAGCCTTAAGTAATGGTAAACTGAAATACACATGTTGAACTCGTGTGTATAACAGGGGTGTATTTGATACCAAAATCTCCGTGTTTGAATGTAGATGAAGTTACAAGTGATCATGTAGAGTGTCATGCATATGTGGTCATAGAAACACAAATCTTTAAGTCTTTTATTTTCATTTTATAGATTTTTTATTTCATTTGAAAACATGCCATGATTCATTTCAAAATAAAATCACTTAGTTGATTGAAAAAATTTGTTTTATTGTTAGGTCACCTGAGTTTTAACAATTGGTTTTGCGTCCGTCTGGGCGTCCGTCTGTCAGTCCGTCTCGTTACGTGCGTTAACAATTGAACATTTTTTAACTCTTAACTTGATAACCACCTAGATCCA
>CAJDSM010093442.1:1032-11832 GCA_903981925.1 Ostrea lurida
CATTCATTTCGGTGTTCCGTCTATCTAAAATTGTCAAAAAATATTTGCATTTTCTGCTAATTCAGTTCCATCAAAGCAATTTCGTTTCGTCTACCGGTTTACTTGTATCAAAACTACACAACCAACCTGCAGACATAGCGGGAAATATATATATATTTTAAATAAAGACTCCTTACAA
The DNA here is from genome assembly GCA_903981925.1 of Ostrea lurida. Classification (NCBI taxonomy): domain Eukaryota; kingdom Metazoa; phylum Mollusca; class Bivalvia; order Ostreida; family Ostreidae; genus Ostrea; species Ostrea lurida. Next base: position 1,211 of record CAJDSM010093442.1, read on the forward strand.
AGGGTATCACGAGCAGAGCGAAATATGATTAACTATGTGTTCTAATGCATGGGTTGGGGGTATTCAAAATTGCCATTAATTTCACTTTTCGTTGAAGCGGCGTGTTGTGCATGTTTCCTTAATTAATATGTATAAGTCGTTGTTCATTGGGTAATCTAATAGGACTCTACAGATAATTGAGCAGCAATTCCGGCGGTAATTTACACCTAAGAGAACAGCATCCATAATTGTTATAATCACAATCTAGATCAAAATTAGAATAGTTTATACACACTTCAAGGGTGTTCTCATGGTTTATACCATATGGTGCCTTACATATCAAGTTCGTTGAAGTTAAATGCCTTTTTTGGTGTGTATCTAATTGTTGGTAAATACACTTAAAAAACAGCACATAAGTTGTACTGGGTTATTTATTGTATGACGGAACATCACCGTGACAGTGGTAAAATAAAAACCTTTCGAATAATTGAATATTCTTCGACTAAAGGCATCGAATAATCGACTAAGAAATCTTCCTATTTTGACATCCCTAATTTATACACATTCATGCTGCAAAGACGACTTTAGATTGACCAATTCAGAACCCTTACCTTTTTTGATCTGGAAAATTTGTGGCATCCATGAAGACTGTGACACTTCTGCTGAGGCATTCTGCTCTAGTTTTTTATACTGCTCCTGGCACACAAGAATCTTTAATCTTTTCAAACAACGGCAAACAATATTTTCATTCACATTGACAGGCAACGTCAACTTCTCATCAAATTGGCCCAGTATTACTTTGAAGGCTTCAGGGTCTTGTATATCTGTAGTTTAATTCATTTATTAAGTTCATGCCACACTTAGTTTATATCAACATCTATGTTCATTTTAGCAACAACTGATATATTCATGTACATCGAAACTACGCAACATACACTTTGAGACAATTTTTGTTGGAATACAGTGTTTTAGAATAAAAAGTGTAAAAAAAAAAAAAAAAAAAACCCAATGAAAATATAAAATTGAGAATGAAAATATGAGTTGGAATTCTCAGTGAAGTGGATTGCATAGGTGTCAGATTAAGAAGTTTTTACTGCACTTTGTTTACAGGTAAAATGATCGAAACTTTAAATTAATGTACATTGTTAAATGGAGGCTTTCAGACACACGTCCACTCAGCGGTAACCAACAATCTCTAGGTTACAACATACCAAGTCGAATAGTGATCAAATGTGTTATTTCACATAAAGAATATTAAAATGCTTTCATTGATTAATTAAGTGGGAGATAAAGCTTGAGAACATTATAGAACATTGCAGAAAAATGCATAGCCCAAGTCTGATTGTTCAAAATGCATAAATTTAAAATAATTAAGGCTGACTAAGAATGAAATCAAGTTACTGTAATGGAACCATTACAGTAAGAAGAGTCCCACTGGTCTTATCGGTAACATGATTATAAGTATCATTATTATAACTCTACTGATTTTTCACTATATAGAAGTAAATCGATATAATTTGCTGATTCCCTGAAAATCACCGTACAGAGATTGATTCCCTGCAATACAGACTATCTCCCTGCAAAAAGGTGTGACAGTCTGATGAACTAACACACACCTATTCGGAACACTTAGCAATTTCTTTCAAGTTAAGGAAAAGTTCTGATATGTTTCGAATGCAAATAGAAATGCGTCATAGTTTTTCAGCCAATAAGTCATGGATTAGCGTCACATGTTACGCCAGTGCTATTGTTACGTCACAATATTTGTAAACGTTGACGTTGTTAGTAAACAAAAAAGAAGAGAGATTCAAATGCTTTTATATCAATTGAAACTAAATGAATATATAGATGACAGTGGAGCCTTTTATTATAAGTATAAACCCCCTGCAAACAGAAAGTTGGGAGGGGGGGGGGGTTGTTGTTACTGGAATCGGGTTGTTGTCCATCCTCTGTAGGCAGAAGTACGTTCCCAGACTTTAGTGTTAAGCCTTGCCATAATTCCGTGCATATGGTCTTACCCATGGGACAGATAGGTGTTTTCCTTTGAATTTGGAGTCAAAAGGGCAAAGGTAAGCACACTGGAACTATCGGTCTCCCATGGGACAAGGGTTTCCTTTGAATTTGGAGTCCAAAGGGCAAAGGTCAAGCACACTGGACATGCGAGGTAACGATATTGTGTCGTGGGCTTAAAGAGCATTATCGTATTCTGCCTAGAGTCCACTGTATCGAATACATATGGAATATTCTCATAGGATGAAATGTTCCCGCTTTTAATTTGGGGTCAAAAGGTCAAAGGTCAAGGGCACTTGACATCACAGTAAGAATATGGTTTTCCGGGGTTCTAGAGCATTAAATCCCTTTCTACCGTAGAGTCCACTGATATCATACATATATACAACCGGTACTCCATGAGCACGAAGATGTTCTTTATCGAATTTTGGGTCCAAGGGTCAAGCGTCACTGGAACATTAAAGTAATGGTTTTTCATTTTAAAAATCATTGAACAATTCTTGTGCGATTGAAGATGAATAATCTTTCCTTGTGTATATGAATTAGGAACCATCCTGCATAATTTTTGAAAGAATATTAGACATGTAAAAGACTCCGTATTGAACATAGAAATTTCAAATATGAGACTCCCTGTGTTGGCTATGATACTCAGGTGAACTTCAAGGTCCGTGGCCTCTTGTTAACTTCCTGACTTGACTTCGGCTATGGTCGCAGGGGTATAGTGTTTCATCAAAGTACATTTTTTTCTGCTCCGGATATCTTCGATTCGGGGCATATAGTTTTTGTCTTCCGTCTGGTCTTGTTTTGTTCATTTGTCCTCAAAAAATTATGATGGTCATAACTTTTGAATGGCAAGTGTGGGGCTTTCAATATTACACAAGTGTGTTCTTAATGACAAGCCCTTTCTCTGGTATCCGTTAAATTTGACCTCCCCTAACCTTGAAGTTGACCTACTTTTCAGAAACATTTAAACATTGGCGCATTACTTTTGAATGGAAGTGATGGGACTTTCATATTAATCATGTGTGTTCCTTAGGTCTCAAAACTAATCAGAAAATGGATGAAAAATTCACGTAGAGAGACATTTTTTAATGATCAATTTTTGTTACTATGGCAAACCAAAATTTTTCATAAATAATGTCTTTATTTATTAAAAATAGACACAACAAAGGAATTATAATGTCCATGAATCAACACATGCTGCTTGCCTGGACAATGGGTCGAGATTGCTCTGAAGGCACCTGCCATCACTGAGAAGAAAATTTTTCTGACTAAAAAAGGTGAAAACCTACCATTTGACCCCCATCTCACTCCAAAAAAAAAATTTTTCCCAGTATAATGACATATTATCAATTCTTGCAAAATCCTAAAACCTTTCCACAGGCCAAATTTGGTTATATGGTTTCCTGATTCATCTTCAAAGAATATTTTTTGCATGTCAAGTAGAAGACATGCTATTTTCGGACTTACGTTATAAGTAAAAGAGAAGAATCAAGCTGATATCACCTGCCCATCTTTTCGCTATTTGGCAGTTCCAAATTCCAAACAAAAAGGCACTTGGTCAATGCAGAATGGCCCCCTTGATGTATGTAATATACTGAAATCACCAACATTGAAGCATTTAAATTCTGTACATACACTTTCTGCATTCACTCAAATGTTAACCATGTAAAAAACTGTTACTTTCGTATTTGCAAGGGGAGGGGTATATTGAAGACCTTATGACAAGCCCTTCTATGGTAACCCATAAATTTTGACCTCCTGACCCTTGAAGTTTGACCTACTTTTTTCAAAAAACTTTAAACAATTGGCCATGGAACTTTTGAATGGCAAATGGTGGACTTTCATATTACCAACATGTGAGTTTCCTTATGAACAAGCCCTTTCTACTGGTACCAACAATATTACCTCCTGACCTTGACCTGACGTTTTACCTACTTTTTTAAAACCAAACTTAACCTCAGCTATAATTTTTGAATGGTAAGTACTGGGCTTGTGATATTTCACATTATGTTCTTTTGACAAGACCTTTCCATCGGCACCAAAATTGTTTGACCTCCTGACCTTGACTTGAACTTTGAACCTTTTACTTTTAATAAATTTTAAACCTTAGGTATATACTTTGAATTGGTAAAGTACTGATGGGCTTTGATATTTTCACACCAATGTTTTCTTTATGACAAGACCTTTCCATGGGTAATCAAAATTTTGACCATCTTGACTTTGAAGGTTTGACCTACTTTTTCAAAACCTTTAACCTTAGCTATAATAGTTTTGAATGGTAAGTACAGGGCTTTGAAATCTTTCACATGTATGTTTCCTTATGACAAGACCTTCCAATGGGTAAACCATAATTTTTTGACCTCCTGACCTTGATCTTGAAATCTTAGACCTACTTTGTAGGTCAACACTGAAGTAATACTCAAGTGACCCACTGATTGCATTGGGTTTTCGTCGACGTGCGTGCATCGTCCATTACAAATTGAAAACATTTGTAACGTTCTCTGATTAAATAGCAGCCGTCGCCCAGCTATACTTCTATTCCTTCTAAATACTAGGATGAAGCATATTTTGGGATAAGGGCACATAAAAATTGTAAATTTTCACCGGATCTCTTGCACCCCTGGGCCCTTGGGGGTGGGGCAAAAACTGCCTGGCAACTCAAGTAACCGAATTTATCCAAAAATATCTTCTTCTTACCAGAGTGGCACATGTTGAGAGAAACCAATGCTATAGTGATGTACACGGCAAGGAATAGCCTTACCCAAAAATTGTAAATTTGGGTGAATCCCTGGAGGTTCTGATCCCCAGGGCGGGGCCAAACTTGGTACATAGTGTTTATTATTAAAAACCATTTGAAAGAACAGTCTTTTCTTTAATGCTATTGATATTAAGTGGTGAAACTGAAAAAGAAATATTTTGAATAAAGTAAGAGAGCCTTTTATCAAAAGTGTAAATTCATTATACCAGGGGTAAGGGGCTTTGTATTAGGGTGGGCCCAAATGGTCATGTGATAAATATGTTTACAATTGAACATTGAAATTAACTTCTATCTTGAGTAACCACACTCGCCAACTTCTTTATCAATTTGGTATGCAAGCATGCTTGGGACAAGGGGCACATAAGTTTGTAACATATGGAATTCGAAGCGTCGCGAGCGCACTGGCGCCTTGGGGGTCGGGCAAAAAGCTGCCCAAAAAGTGACCAGTATTTCAAAAAATCTCCTCTTTCATCATATCTTCTACAATAGCTGAGAGAAAGAGCCACAAGCAATGCAAGAAAGAGAAAAATGTTATATATCTTGTGTATATCTGTAAAATACGGAATCATATGCATATATTTATATATATAATTACAAGTGAACAAAAATTGGAATCAGGATGCCTGGCTATGAGAACTTAGAAGAAATCAAATTACGCGGAGTGGACATCCCTGATTCTAATAGATACTCAGTGTGACCGCTTAGGCCTCCAGCGATCTTTTTAAAACATTAGCCATAACTTTTGGAATGCAAGAGATTAGGGCTTCAATATTTCACATATGTATTTCTATATATATCTCTGTTATCATCGTGCCGCAAAAAGACTTTTACCGTTGAGCTGCGAAGTTGACTAGCCGCCATTGATAAAAACTATAAGCAACTTGGCCTTGAACGTTGTACTGGTAAGAGAGAGCGTTTCCGAGATTTCAAATTATAGTTTAATCCTGTATAACAAGAAAGCATGTTGGATATCTATATTCTCCACACACACCACTCTGAGAGCGCGTCGTAGTGTTCTTGACCTTGGTCAACGTGAAATAGGGAGCAACAGCATATGTCAGTGGACAATGAAGTATGTATTATATAGTACAAGTATAACTGCAGTGTATCACAATTGGTAAGCAGGAGGATTACTTCCACAAGAATAGATATCAGGGTATGGTATGAAGTTTAACTATGAAAGACCTATGTAATAATAGCTCAAGAACTGGTAATTAACAATGCATTTTATCGAGGAAAATAACAGGACCCCTTTTAATGATAGACTGTTAGTCACTTGTACATTCAACAACCTTTATGCAAGCAGTGTTAAAAAAGAGTATGAAAATGTCTGCCTTATAAAAATGAAGTCCTTACACTTAAATATCTTAACCAAAGTTAAAATTTATTTGACATGTATGTTGACTAGTATTGGCAAATTATAGTTGTGAATTGGTAGGGTTGTATCTTGAAAAAGACATTGTCAGGTTTTTAAACCCAAATATCTACAGCTTTGATGACAATTTAATATTTAGAATTGGGTAGCTTTTCCATTAGAATTTGAAGAGAAAAATTTAGCAAACTGGTAAAAATATTTTTCAAACTGAAGAAAGCACTGATATTTTATAATTACTAAATATTCAGAAATGTGTAAAGAAAATGTCTTTGGAACCAAAATGCCAAAAGTGTGGTATCTATATACTGTAAGGGATATGGTCTCATTCGGGTTAGGGGTATGTTGGTAACAAAAACACTGTTATGAAAAACCTGGTGTTATTAACCAAGTAAACAATGGGTAAAGATATATTTTTTATATGTTCTATATGAACATGTCATAGGACGGATATGTTCCCTTTTGAATTTTGGGGTCAAAAAAGTCCAAAGGTCATGTGCACTGTATATCAAGTTAGCATATCTGGTTTCCCGGGTTCTAGAGCATGATCCTTTTTTGCCTAGAGTCACTATAATCAATATCATACTAGACACTAATGTTCTTTAAATGGAGAATTTTGGGGTCCAAATGTCAAAGGTCACAGTGTCACTGGACATCAAAGAGCCAAATGATGGTTTCCGGGCTCTTTCAGCAATTTTCCTTTCTAACTATAAGAATACATCCAAAATATCATGCATATGAAGTACCCATGGGTTCAAAGATTTTCCTCTATCGAATTTGGGGTTATAAGGTCAAATGGTCAAGCTCATTCGGACTTCCAAGAAGCAAATTCCGGGCAAGGTTTTATCATAAAAATTTTTGAATGGGGGGGGTTAACCAATGTCCTTTGGAGATTAAAGTGATAATATCTTCTGTGTTAATGAATGGAATCATATGCATATTGTTGAAAAGATGAATAAAGATGTTAACGTGCAAAACAAAAGACTCCCATATTGAGACCTTAGAAATTGCATATAGAGACTCCTGTGTGGGTATGATACTCATGGTGGATCAATTAAGATCTGTGGGGCCTCTTATTCTTGAAAAGAGGGTTTTTTTCAGTTTTGTTGCAACAAAGACCCTCGAACATGAAACCTTGCAAACTATCATGGGATTTGTAAATAACTTTTCCCAGAAAGTGTATATCTCAATAAAGTCACATTCCCTCATCTTCTGGGAGATTTTTTGATTTGTTTATCTATAAGTATTAATCTGAAAATATTTTCCATTCCTCGACGTTAAATGGAACTTTAATCTAACTTAATAACAAAAAATGAAGGAGGAAGTCACTTCTCATAACCATAAAATGGTTGGCAGAAACTTGTTAAAATGAAGTTTTGGGATAGTGTTAGAATTCTTATCCCCTTGTCTACTTCATATGTATGTTGTGGAGAGGATATAGCATCACTGCTTTGAGTCAGTGCAACTGTGTGTGTCTGGTTGTTTGTGTATGGAACTCTGTGAACAAGACAGAAGCAAACTCTGTGAATGAGATAGACAGCAAGGGTATTCATCAAGAGGATCGAATCAAAACCTTCCATACTTGTTCCCCATAGGAGAGAGGAATGTACCCTAAATTGATTTTCAAGGTCAGGGGTCAAAGGGTCAACTGTCAACTTGGGACTAGTTGCTAAATCTTGTGAACATTCATCCAGGAGGATCACTAAATAACTTCCCACAATGTTACCTAATGAACAGAGGAATGAACCATCGTTGATGTTTCAAGGTCAAGGTCAAAATCAAAGTCACTAAATTGTGTACTGCCTAAAAAAAAAATCTGTGAGCAAAGGTAGAAGACACAGCATCCATCAGGGATCTTCAGACTTTCCAAAAATGTTGCCATTGAATGTTGAAAACCTATTGATTTTTAATTAATGATTTGACCGATTATTTGTTTGTTTTTTTGTCCATTGAGAAATTTCATTTATATTGAGACATTAATCATTGCTGGTGAAAGGCGCTCAAAATCTACGACGTCAATGCCTTAAGCCACTCCATGGCTTTTAGCAGTGAGGGTTCTCATGCCGGCTCACACTGCTGCGACAGGAACCTCCGTTTTTAAGGGTTGTATCCGAAAGACCCGTGAATCTACTTCTAAATGCCTGGAGCGTCTTGCCGAAAGGAGCGAGAGCTCAACTACCTATTTTAACGTCTAGTTGACGCAGATGGGTGCGAGCACAGGGCTCGAACACATGAGCGCATCCCTGAATCGATTTATAAGATAAGTGATCTAAAGAGTCAAGTGTCATCAGTATTATGACATACATTCCTAATAAGATAATCTTGCGAACGTGATAGAAGCAAGGTCAATCATCAGAAGGATCATTAAACCTTCTACCAATATGTCAAGGTCAAATAACAGAGTCAATATTGAGATATTGCCGAAATATTTTGTGAATTAAATAGAAGATATTTGAATAACTGCAACAGCAGGGCCCTCTTATTTGAGTGTTGCCGACATCACTGTTTTTTCTAGTTCATTGAATGAAGTGTCCGTATGTATAGGTATATTTATTATGCGGTATAGGAATCTGTAAACTTTATTCAACATAACAAACACGCACTAGCGAAATCTGATTCCATTCAATTATATCAAGTCATGCCAATGCAGTTGTCCGTCTCAATAAGCTGAATTGAAGGAGGAAGATATTTATTTTATTACCTAAATTGCGAGAGGTTTTTCTGGTTTTTTTATTAGATATCAAATTATTTTAGCTAATTTTTGTTTGTCTATTGGACCGCCGTCAATAGTTTTTTGAAATCTTTGGACCGGCGATCTATTGACCGGCAATATAGGAGAAGTGATAGCATTGCTAACTATGACGTATCAACATCGTCAAATGCCAATAGACTTCAAATGACGTCAATCAGTAGTAAGAATGCTAATAGGTTTAAAAAAAATGCATAACAATACTTTTCCAACGTTAAAAATTAGCCACTAACCAACATATACTTCGTAATTAGGTAATAATATATATCTATGTAATTTAAGTGTTTGATCAGTCAACTAGACCACAGCGAATTTTTTGCCCTCGGTATTGGGAACAGCCTATCAATCACGTTCAATAGCCCTCGGCTGCGCCTCGAGGGCAAATAGAAACGCTCAGTTGAGCTGTTCCCAGTACCTCGGGAAAAATATTCCGGTCTATTGAACTGATCAGACATGTAAATAACTGTATAGTAGCTATTTATTAACCTCAGACAGGTTTATTATAATAAATGTTACGTGAATAAATTTCTATTTCCCCTGAATACGTTACTCTGAGATAGATTGTGGAAAACTATGTTTGCCCTAGGGAAATAGTCGAAAAACTATTTACCGGTGCTATTTTTCCCACGTTTACTTTTCGGAGTATCTCTTGTTAACCGCTGCACCTCGGGAAATAGTGCTGTCTCGGGGGACATATAAAATAGAGGATCTTGAATGAGTGCTTATGGCATATGGAACATTTTATGAATGATTACCGGATTTATATTCCCGAGCTTGGCTTCGGGAAAATATTTAAATCCGGTAAACGAATTTCATAAATTTCATATGCCATAATGCACGATAAGATTCTATTTATCACACAACGATCCTTTAAAGGCATATTTTGATTTAACTTTCTATTTCACAACCCGGAATTTTTCGCTGTTATTGTTTGACGTTGTCAATGTCGATTGTACGTCGTCTGTTTGCAGACTGAACGTCACAATCGAATTGACGACGTCAACGGTTTAAAGAAGCTGGAAATTTCGTTACACTTATTTTCACTTCAATAAAAGAACAAAAATGCCCTTGCAATAACCTCAGTGACAAAACAACTGTCTTTTACCGTAAAGTTTACAGTTTGGAAAGCTGATTCAGTTTTCTTTACTAGGCGCAAGAGTTGATTGACCCGTGATTGACTGACCTACTAATTTGCATTCTTATGACCTCAGCTACGAGTTCATAATCGTTTTTCCGAACCCGTGTTATGAAACCGGAAACAGTACATTGTGATAACTAGGCTATTTCCTCATACGCCAGTAAATAGGTATATAATATTGAGAACATGCAATGATATTGATCCATGGAATTTCAACAGCCCTTTGGGCTAATAGTAATAACAGTTAATCGCACCATCATTTGAGGGAGTTAGGCAAGATTCCCAGTTCCCCGAAGCCAGGACTATTTCCCGAGCATTACCGAGGGAAATAATCCTGGTGAGGGAACTGGAATCTTGCTAACTCCCAATGAAGCGTTAACTGTTTTATTATACCGATACAAAATTGAACAATAGATGAATTTTTGTCGATAACAGTTCAATACTCGTTGGGGCAGCTGTCCCTCGATATTGATAAATCTAGTTTTTCTGGGTGCATTATAATAGTTTTCTAAAACAAGACAACGATGCCGTAAACAGTTTCTTTTGCATTTGTAACACATCTACAGATTTCCTTTAAATCATCAAAGCTCAATATTGCCGTTGAATTGTCGCA
>CAJDSM010093458.1:12282-28305 GCA_903981925.1 Ostrea lurida
GGGGGGAGGGTAACATGTGGCGGTGCCGACACAATTAAAGGGACTGATAATGATACATTATCACGACCTCTGTTTATCACTGGTGCAATATGGCACAAGTTTATTAAAATATTTGGTCTAGAGTTATAAAATTCTTGAGAGTAATGGGATAGTAAAAATGGCATAAGACATGTACAAATAACAAACGAATGCATCAAACGTAGATACAGGAAAGTATAGGTATCTATAAGTAACATAATATGATATGTTGTACAGACTTCTTTAAATTTGTGTTTCTGTATTAATTGCAATTGTTTCTACCTATAAGTTGTAACTCAATCATTAGTTATGTGCAACTTTCCATTAAAGTAACTGTGGATATAGTTTCAGCTTAACTCATTATTGAACGTTGTGAAGAAAAGATTTTTAATAGTTCGTCCTTTTAAGGCAAACGATAGACTTGTAATGGCGAAACAATATTACGACGGCAGGAAGAGAGTTTTGTTTTGGCGGCGTGTAGGAGACGGAACGCCGAGTTGGCGAGTCCGTTCGCGACCATAAAAAACGGAGGTTGCTCATGATTTTATCCGGTATACAAAGTCTGAGATAAGTTAATTATACACCCCACTGCAACGAGTTGCGGAGGGTTGAATGTTTAGAACATTACCGTCTGATCAGTCAGTCCGTAGTCACTGTTTTTCTTGTCTAGCGAAATCCTCTGAACGCTCAACATGTAATATTATCGTGAACTACTTGTAGTTATGAATGAAAATACATTGGTAGGATGTGCATATTGAGAAATGGATTCATTTTTTAATTTGGAGAGGATAATCTAATCCCCCTTTTGAACTTAGAAATTTGGATCCATAATTCAAATATAACTATTGGAATACAGTTAGGTCGCGAGCAACTCCTCTGAAACCCGTTCAATACAGATTATCGTGAAACTTTGTATGATCGAACGAACATACCTTGTGGTAGACGCATACATACACAGGAAATTCGATTCAATTTTTTTCGGTTGGACATTTGATAGTGCCCGAAACTTTTGAACTTCAGAATATTTTGCGCTCAACATATTATAGTCATACTATTGAACAGTTTGTCAGCCGTAACTCCCTCTGAAAACCGCTCAACTGAGATTAATCAGTGAAACTTTGTAGTGAATGATATTAGAACGATTGTGTAGATGCGCATTATCAGGGAAATTCTGATTCATTATTTTCGGAGGAATTTATAGCCCTACCGTTTTGAACTTGAAATGGTGGCCACATTTTAATATACTATTGAAACAGTTTTGAGTCAGCGGACTACTGGCTGAAAAATCCGCTCAAGCTCAGCTTATGTCGAAACTTTTGTATGATGAAGTAACATACTGGTGTAGATGCAGCTCGCACTACACAGAATTCTGTATGTCAATTTTATATTATCTCGGGGATAAAGTATCATGCTCGAACCTTTTGAACTCTTAGAAATTTAGAACCACAATTGAGATATACTTATTAGGAGGAAAGTTTTGTCAAGCGTAACAAAAAGCTAGCGATAAATGGAAATTGGTCTTCTGAAACCGTGCCACAGAATCAATAGTTGAAACTATTGATGGTAGTGATGAGAAGCTAACATACTAATAGTGAGAATGCTGACAATACACAGAGAACACATTCGTGATTCATTTTACTTTTGCAGACGAAGTTGGCAAACCTTTGACCTAGCGTTCACTGACGAATTAAACCTAATGATCATCTGAAAGAAGTAATAAACAATGTATTGTATGTTTAATAGAAAGGAGATTCTCTTACTCATTATTATATTTTAGGAAAAATCTAGGACTGGACCCAAATTTCACATGTAGGCAATATTAATCATAGTTAATCAAGTTATGTGTATCATTTATTAATCGCACTAGTTCAACCATTAGATTTTCGCTACCTGATTCAAAACTTACATATTTCAAGGGTGCAATGTGGAGAGGTGGATGTGAAGCTTGTCTCACTTTTATATGTTACATTTACTATTTAGAAACTGACAAAAAAATACTATTTATTAATAATAACGCACTCTATTTTCTAAAAATGGTTTAGAGAGATGTAGAAAGGGACACGAAAATTTCTGAACTAAAAGTTTGTTGACATTTTTAACAGTAACGTCTAATTTAAAACGTGCCTATTATGAGTCATAAATCATTAATTTTCTCCCTTTTTGTTACAATATGCTTCGTCAGCTTGCGGGCGAGAGGTTTCCAAGGGCGGTGTGGCTCCTAGTCACTTATTAGATAGAATCGTGTGACAACTCTACATAAAGGAGAACAGAGGATGTTGGAAGATTGAAAGTATAATACTTTCTATAAAACGTACATAGCGTTCAGGAAGGGGGTAATATATTTATACTCGTAAGAACATTATGCGCATCAAATATTTTTGCGATAGAGTGCAGAGTCTTTAAAAGACGATGATGAAATAATATTAGCACCATATTGTGGGATTTACTATACTTACGTTGTTGGTCCAGTAAGTATAAAACCAAATGTAACTGAGATCGGTTAACTAACGATTAAAGAAGCGTAAAGGGTGTAAATGGTCAGTGCGGATGTAATTTACGTGAGGTATTTCTTGTCCGAAGCCCTATTCGGCCGATATGAGGGTGTCGTGATCTAACAGTCACGAGGGAATTGCGAAAGAGATAGTCAGGGTTGTTGTAAGGGTGGTGGACTAAGACTGATAGATTGAGACTTGGAGGCAAGTAGTAGAATTAAAAAGGACAATGGATCTGTGTTTGTTATATCGGGAATATATCAGCTAAGACAAAACCGACTAGGATAGGTGATGAGATGCGGAGATATCGGAATGGGAATAGATTAGATTACGATTTAGATAGGTAGATAGATAGATTAAAAGAACAAGGGAAATAATGATAGTACGACTAAATAGAGTACGATATGATACTGATTAGATAGATAACCTGAGCTAGAGTAGGATAGTTGAGACCGCAGGAAGACAGAAAGACCAGGAACAGACAGAACAGACACGGACAGTTAGAAGAGATGAGAGCATATACTTAGATTATGTATAGAATAGAATTAGCAATCAGATTATAAGACTTAGACATAGAAAACTAAGCATTCGATACGATAGATTAGGCGTTATTGACTAGATATGATATGATAAGATAGCATAGTATTATCGCTTTAATAGACATGACTGGATAGGAGTGAGATATGATGGAGAATAGATAAACCGTTTCAAAGGAATGATAGATGAATAGATATAGGGAATCTGATTGAAAGAATCAAGATTTTTGTATACAGTTAGACTAGAAATAAAGAACTTCTATCATTAGGATACAGATTAGAGGTACGATACGAGGACCCTATGACTAACGATTAAGATATGACAATAGATAGATTGATGAGATAGATGGTATAGACTTTAGAAATAGATAGATAGATAGATACGAATGATGAGTAGGAATAGATATGATATGATAGATCAAGATGAGATGACTAGATAGAATAAGAATAGTAATACGATGATATGATTAGTGTGAAAGAAACTAGATAGATAGATAGATAGATTCTCCACTGAGATAATGAATAGACTAGAACTATGATAGATAGCATAGATCTCGATAGATAGCATAGACTCAGGAGTAGATATTGATCAGAATGTTAAATATGAGCATAAGATATGATAAGATTTGAGTATTTATATGATATTTGATAGTTAGAATAGACTGCATGAATATGATTATGATACGTCATTGACCAGAGAATGTATGTATAGATAGTCAACCAATTAGAATTCAGGGATTACATAAGTAGATCATGTTCATGATCCCCTAAGAATTTATGTATACAGATTACATTCACCGATTAGCTAGTAAATACCGATATGTAGAAAAGTACTATTTATGAAGTTCTAGCAATTTAAGTAGGATGAGAGATATGCTTGATAGACCTTACTGTATAGACTTTAATCGTAAGTATTACGACTAGACTGGAGTAGGCACAGTATATGCAGATAAATAGAGTATGATCCTTATGCGATTACAAGAATCGTGAGTTATGATATGGAAATTGAGAGTATTCAGTATAGTTAGGGATTATGACTTAGCAGCTAATCGCAGCATTAGATTGATAGAGAGTAGATTAGAAATATGTATTATAAGCCTCAGAATTTGAGAACCTTGGAAATAGACATGTTAATTAGATTTGGACTCTGAGCACTAGATACGATAGATAGATATGATAAGAAATAAAGAGATAGGATAAGATTTAAGGTCAATTGCTAGCTCGCAGTGTAATATTGAGGAGTTATTGTGGTATCATAGGGAATAAGGGTGGCGATCATACGCATTAGATCACGGATAGATTCATATGACTTTTAAGATGATTATATGCTTATCCTTAGACATTATAGTTCAAAGGGGAAAGAGCGGATCGTCTCTTTCAAATTGGGATTTTCGTATAAAAGGTTGAGTTTTCTCTTTTATAAACACATTTTGCATATCTTCACATTTTAATTCAATGGATGATAAAAAGTAGCTTATAACGGGACCATTTTATTATTTTGTAAAAAGGATTAAGAAGAATTTTGAAATATGGAACTTATAAAACACCTATACTGACAAGGAGAATCGATACATAAACACGTGACAATCCCCATTCGTGACATACAGGGAATATTTATGGAACATTGTCATCAAAATGAGTGGAATGCTGCACCAAAATCCCACTCTCTGATATCGCCCCACCTACTAAGAAAACTCATCCAACATGTTTGCCATGGTTAGAAACTCCAAATCTCTTTCCGTGACAAACAACTCTGAAACATAGGTCCATTTTCCTAACCTGTCACCTGGTTGTTTGTTCAGGGGTAAGATGTGCATGTCACCTTCAAACAATCTTGCAAATGACGGCATTCTCCAAATGCCGACTCCCTGTTACATCACTTTGTTATCTTTTGTTCAAGTGATAACATCATCTATTGGCTTTAACTCAAAGCAGTAAATGTTCCTTTGCCCAAACTTGTAACCTCTTGTACACGTTCATTCAAGTCCGTAAGGGGACTTTTGGTTGTGGGATTTCCGGCAACAAGCGTACGTCCAACGAGTGCCCTGTCAGAAACCCTGAAACTGCTCACATTCACTCTATTATAACCAGCTTTGGGAATATGTGTAGTCTCCTGATTGTCTATGCCTTTTAACATTGCCGTTTGCAGTAATTGGGCGGCCTGGATTACATCTCGCATGAAGTGATTCTGAAATAACATATCTTTCCCTTGTTTTTGCGGTAATTGTTTTTTTCCATCTTTTCTATCGTCAATAATGCCTTTTGACAAGTCCAGGCTAACAGATATTCGTTTCATTTATCTAATCCAAGGAATTCCATCGACACTTAGGTCAGCAAGAACAACTTTTTGTGTAATCGTGTCGCCTTGTAAGAGAAATCCCATAAGCTGTGGTCCCATGACCTTCATGGTGTACTATCGCAATCATTCTGATCTTAACTGCTCCACTGGTTGTCGGGCCTTATTTTTGTCTATTGCATTTTGACACTAAGTAACCGCTGCCCTGTGTCCAACAGGAAATCTAATACCCTTGCCTTCGAACTTTAATTTCGACGAACATTCCTGACTCGCCTGTTATGGTGATAATTCTGACGACCCCACACTCAAATGTGCTACTATTACCATCCTCGAGTTCTTAGCATTTTGTCATAACTGTTGCTACACGATTTCTTCCGAAACTCTGACGATACTCCTTCGATCATCACTTGGTTGCTCAAATAGTCTGCATCTACTTTTAAATCGACAGCTTTCCACAATAATAAATTTAGAGTCTTCTTGTGCTTTTAAATGATTTCTATGTTCAGGTGTTGTTCGACTAGATAAACTCTGACTTTGGCCTGCCCTTAATTGCATTTCACTTCTTTCTGAAGGCGATGCCAAAGTGTCTGTAATAGTCCTCAAAGACTTTGTAGTTTTTGGATCTTTCACATTTAGTGCATCTTGTATCCATCACATTTACATATTCCTTGACTTTCCTGCTTATTCTTATCAGCATTCCTGAAATGCTTGTAACTCAACGGGTGACGTACAGCGTTTTCAATCCGCCGGACGGCATTTTTAATCGCAGTCTCATGTCGGAATACTCGCTGATGCAATTAATAATACTTGTTTCCTTGGCAGAATTCTTAACGAATCAACGTGGCTGTTGGGTATGCCAATTCGTTAGTCTCCTAATATCCTGCGTGCTCGCAGTCTTACCGTTTTTGCTTTCTTTCTCGAAGTTGAGCTTCTTGTAAATACTCAAGTATGATTTGTCGGCGCAAAAGCGTTGTTCAAGTGCCGTACAAGTATTTATAGTCAAGTGGTCAACCACTTGGCAGTTTCCCAACACCTTGTGCATTTATATACGGTTCTAAGAATGTGCGATATGCAGTACATGCATTTGTAGGAGATGATATAAATTAAGCTACTGCATAAAACACGTTCAATATGTGATCTAAAATCGTACTCCTAAGATGTCTACCATCACAATAACTTGCTAAGGCTTAATAAAAATGTTGCTTTTGGTCTTCCATGCGAGTTGTATGTACATTATTGGTTGTGCGATAGATCGATTAATATGCCTGTCTTGCAGAGCTTGGATCATGTGTGCAACTATTTGTGGTTTGCAACCGATTGCTAGTATCCTGATTACTTTGTCTACAATGCATGTCATACTGTTTCTTTAAATCAGAATGGCCTGCCCTACCACCGCCTGCCAAATAATCTATTGAGCCTTTGCTACACGTGACTACGCTGTGCAACCTGGGTGACACCATGGCTTGCCATTTGGTCGACCGTTCTGTGCTGCGTCCAAATCTTGACCGACCTGCGTTTCGTACGACCAATGGGAGTTTGAGTGCCTTGCAGATTAATTTCTAGTTTTATACATTTGTTCTCTTCTCCAGAAGTGATATTGTCACGGTAATCATATCTTTAAATACAATAAGGCGAAGTTAAACATTGTGTCAAAACGTAATCAAATAATCCAAAAAACTATACAAATCGAGTGGTAGGGCAACACGGACCTCCGACAAAGGTCGGAAGGTAGGATCAGGTGCCATGGAGGAGTAAGCATCCTCTGCTGGACCGGTCACACCCGCCGTGAGCCCTTAGGGTCCGAAATAAAGTAACGGGATTACCCGTTCAGTCAAATCTAGTAGGAAAATGACAGTCTAAAACAAAGGGTAATGAAACAATCAGTCACATATGACTTTAGTGATAATTTTGTAATCGCAAACAAGGTCATTATAGCGACCGTAGAATTTGCGAAATGGATGACTTTAAACGAGATTCGTTATACACCCTGCAGCATCAACATTTTTTGTTAGAGTTGCCTCTGCTTTAAAAAGTCCGCATTTACGCATAGGCAGCTCTTGCTATCGAATCAATGGGAGATAGGTACACAACCATTTGACTCCATGGCTAAATTTGACAAACAAATTCAATACCAGTCACACAGGAAGCGTACACTGCTCACCAATAATTGGTACGTTGTCTATGAGTTCAACTCTTATCTTATAAGACTTATTTCCCAATCACTGATTAGATTTATATTGTTTAGCCTACCTTGGTGAATAAACAATGAATTTACAAACAGACAGTATAATTATATACAAAACTATCCCGTAATCAGTTCGAAATAAATAGTACTAGGGGCGTGCTCTATTCGGCCACTATTCCAGCATAATCTATTTGTCCCTGAATATGTCAGTAACTATGGTTGACCACCCTGGTAAGCCTAGTAAAAGACAAATGAAATAGTTCGGCTTTATTCGGGGGCCACTAATTCACTTATCTTTTACTTTCTTATTATTCCCTTTTCTGCTTACATTATTACTGTGCTGCTTTGAAGCTTCGACCGTAAAGTGATCTATGATCCAGATCCCGGTTAATACCCTTGGGGCGTTCCATCAAGGGTGACGCGCCGGGTTAGTCTCTATCTTTATTTAGTCATTAATCATTAAAAGTTTAACATTGAACATGTAATTGTTCATTACCCTATTTATAGTCTTTATCTAAAATTACAAAGAAAAAATATTACACATGATTTGTGTGACGTTTTACATTCTTACAGTTTGTTCAAAGAAAGGAAGTAATTGTATATATATTTTACACTATAAGATCACTTTACGGTCGAAGCTCAAAGCAGCGGGGGGAGGGTAACATGTGGCGGTGCCGACACAATTAAAGGGACTGATAATGATACATTATCACGACCTCTGTTTATCACTGGTGCAATATGGCACAAGTTTATTAAAATATTTGGTCTAGAGTTATAAAATTCTTGAGAGTAATGGGATAGTAAAAATGGCATAAGACATGTACAAATAACAAACGAATGCATCAAACGTAGATACAGGAAAGTATAGGTATCTATAAGTAACATAATATGATATGTTGTACAGACTTCTTTAAATTTGTGTTTCTGTATTAATTGCAATTGTTTCTACCTATAAGTTGTAACTCAATCATTAGTTATGTGCAACTTTCCATTAAAGTAACTGTGGATATAGTTTCAGCTTAACTCATTATTGAACGTTGTGAAGAAAAGATTTTTAATAGTTCGTCCTTTTAAGGCAAACGATAGACTTGTAATGGCGAAACAATATTACGACGGCAGGAAGAGAGTTTTGTTTTGGCGGCGTGTAGGAGACGGAACGCCGAGTTGGCGAGTCCGTTCGCGACCATAAAAAACGGAGGTTGCTCATGATTTTATCCGGTATACAAAGTCTGAGATAAGTTAATTATACACCCCACTGCAACGAGTTGCGGAGGGTTGAATGTTTAGAACATTACCGTCTGATCAGTCAGTCCGTAGTCACTGTTTTTCTTGTCTAGCGAAATCCTCTGAACGCTCAACATGTAATATTATCGTGAACTACTTGTAGTTATGAATGAAAATACATTGGTAGGATGTGCATATTGAGAAATGGATTCATTTTTTAATTTGGAGAGGATAATCTAATCCCCCTTTTGAACTTAGAAATTTGGATCCATAATTCAAATATAACTATTGGAATACAGTTAGGTCGCGAGCAACTCCTCTGAAACCCGTTCAATACAGATTATCGTGAAACTTTGTATGATCGAACGAACATACCTTGTGGTAGACGCATACATACACAGGAAATTCGATTCAATTTTTTTCGGTTGGACATTTGATAGTGCCCGAAACTTTTGAACTTCAGAATATTTTGCGCTCAACATATTATAGTCATACTATTGAACAGTTTGTCAGCCGTAACTCCCTCTGAAAACCGCTCAACTGAGATTAATCAGTGAAACTTTGTAGTGAATGATATTAGAACGATTGTGTAGATGCGCATTATCAGGGAAATTCTGATTCATTATTTTCGGAGGAATTTATAGCCCTACCGTTTTGAACTTGAAATGGTGGCCACATTTTAATATACTATTGAAACAGTTTTGAGTCAGCGGACTACTGGCTGAAAAATCCGCTCAAGCTCAGCTTATGTCGAAACTTTTGTATGATGAAGTAACATACTGGTGTAGATGCAGCTCGCACTACACAGAATTCTGTATGTCAATTTTATATTATCTCGGGGATAAAGTATCATGCTCGAACCTTTTGAACTCTTAGAAATTTAGAACCACAATTGAGATATACTTATTAGGAGGAAAGTTTTGTCAAGCGTAACAAAAAGCTAGCGATAAATGGAAATTGGTCTTCTGAAACCGTGCCACAGAATCAATAGTTGAAACTATTGATGGTAGTGATGAGAAGCTAACATACTAATAGTGAGAATGCTGACAATACACAGAGAACACATTCGTGATTCATTTTACTTTTGCAGACGAAGTTGGCAAACCTTTGACCTAGCGTTCACTGACGAATTAAACCTAATGATCATCTGAAAGAAGTAATAAACAATGTATTGTATGTTTAATAGAAAGGAGATTCTCTTACTCATTATTATATTTTAGGAAAAATCTAGGACTGGACCCAAATTTCACATGTAGGCAATATTAATCATAGTTAATCAAGTTATGTGTATCATTTATTAATCGCACTAGTTCAACCATTAGATTTTCGCTACCTGATTCAAAACTTACATATTTCAAGGGTGCAATGTGGAGAGGTGGATGTGAAGCTTGTCTCACTTTTATATGTTACATTTACTATTTAGAAACTGACAAAAAAATACTATTTATTAATAATAACGCACTCTATTTTCTAAAAATGGTTTAGAGAGATGTAGAAAGGGACACGAAAATTTCTGAACTAAAAGTTTGTTGACATTTTTAACAGTAACGTCTAATTTAAAACGTGCCTATTATGAGTCATAAATCATTAATTTTCTCCCTTTTTGTTACAATATGCTTCGTCAGCTTGCGGGCGAGAGGTTTCCAAGGGCGGTGTGGCTCCTAGTCACTTATTAGATAGAATCGTGTGACAACTCTACATAAAGGAGAACAGAGGATGTTGGAAGATTGAAAGTATAATACTTTCTATAAAACGTACATAGCGTTCAGGAAGGGGGTAATATATTTATACTCGTAAGAACATTATGCGCATCAAATATTTTTGCGATAGAGTGCAGAGTCTTTAAAAGACGATGATGAAATAATATTAGCACCATATTGTGGGATTTACTATACTTACGTTGTTGGTCCAGTAAGTATAAAACCAAATGTAACTGAGATCGGTTAACTAACGATTAAAGAAGCGTAAAGGGTGTAAATGGTCAGTGCGGATGTAATTTACGTGAGGTATTTCTTGTCCGAAGCCCTATTCGGCCGATATGAGGGTGTCGTGATCTAACAGTCACGAGGGAATTGCGAAAGAGATAGTCAGGGTTGTTGTAAGGGTGGTGGACTAAGACTGATAGATTGAGACTTGGAGGCAAGTAGTAGAATTAAAAAGGACAATGGATCTGTGTTTGTTATATCGGGAATATATCAGCTAAGACAAAACCGACTAGGATAGGTGATGAGATGCGGAGATATCGGAATGGGAATAGATTAGATTACGATTTAGATAGGTAGATAGATAGATTAAAAGAACAAGGGAAATAATGATAGTACGACTAAATAGAGTACGATATGATACTGATTAGATAGATAACCTGAGCTAGAGTAGGATAGTTGAGACCGCAGGAAGACAGAAAGACCAGGAACAGACAGAACAGACACGGACAGTTAGAAGAGATGAGAGCATATACTTAGATTATGTATAGAATAGAATTAGCAATCAGATTATAAGACTTAGACATAGAAAACTAAGCATTCGATACGATAGATTAGGCGTTATTGACTAGATATGATATGATAAGATAGCATAGTATTATCGCTTTAATAGACATGACTGGATAGGAGTGAGATATGATGGAGAATAGATAAACCGTTTCAAAGGAATGATAGATGAATAGATATAGGGAATCTGATTGAAAGAATCAAGATTTTTGTATACAGTTAGACTAGAAATAAAGAACTTCTATCATTAGGATACAGATTAGAGGTACGATACGAGGACCCTATGACTAACGATTAAGATATGACAATAGATAGATTGATGAGATAGATGGTATAGACTTTAGAAATAGATAGATAGATAGATACGAATGATGAGTAGGAATAGATATGATATGATAGATCAAGATGAGATGACTAGATAGAATAAGAATAGTAATACGATGATATGATTAGTGTGAAAGAAACTAGATAGATAGATAGATAGATTCTCCACTGAGATAATGAATAGACTAGAACTATGATAGATAGCATAGATCTCGATAGATAGCATAGACTCAGGAGTAGATATTGATCAGAATGTTAAATATGAGCATAAGATATGATAAGATTTGAGTATTTATATGATATTTGATAGTTAGAATAGACTGCATGAATATGATTATGATACGTCATTGACCAGAGAATGTATGTATAGATAGTCAACCAATTAGAATTCAGGGATTACATAAGTAGATCATGTTCATGATCCCCTAAGAATTTATGTATACAGATTACATTCACCGATTAGCTAGTAAATACCGATATGTAGAAAAGTACTATTTATGAAGTTCTAGCAATTTAAGTAGGATGAGAGATATGCTTGATAGACCTTACTGTATAGACTTTAATCGTAAGTATTACGACTAGACTGGAGTAGGCACAGTATATGCAGATAAATAGAGTATGATCCTTATGCGATTACAAGAATCGTGAGTTATGATATGGAAATTGAGAGTATTCAGTATAGTTAGGGATTATGACTTAGCAGCTAATCGCAGCATTAGATTGATAGAGAGTAGATTAGAAATATGTATTATAAGCCTCAGAATTTGAGAACCTTGGAAATAGACATGTTAATTAGATTTGGACTCTGAGCACTAGATACGATAGATAGATATGATAAGAAATAAAGAGATAGGATAAGATTTAAGGTCAATTGCTAGCTCGCAGTGTAATATTGAGGAGTTATTGTGGTATCATAGGGAATAAGGGTGGCGATCATACGCATTAGATCACGGATAGATTCATATGACTTTTAAGATGATTATATGCTTATCCTTAGACATTATAGTTCAAAGGGGAAAGAGCGGATCGTCTCTTTCAAATTGGGATTTTCGTATAAAAGGTTGAGTTTTCTCTTTTATAAACACATTTTGCATATCTTCACATTTTAATTCAATGGATGATAAAAAGTAGCTTATAACGGGACCATTTTATTATTTTGTAAAAAGGATTAAGAAGAATTTTGAAATATGGAACTTATAAAACACCTATACTGACAAGGAGAATCGATACATAAACACGTGACAATCCCCATTCGTGACATACAGGGAATATTTATGGAACATTGTCATCAAAATGAGTGGAATGCTGCACCAAAATCCCACTCTCTGATATCGCCCCACCTACTAAGAAAACTCATCCAACATGTTTGCCATGGTTAGAAACTCCAAATCTCTTTCCGTGACAAACAACTCTGAAACATAGGTCCATTTTCCTAACCTGTCACCTGGTTGTTTGTTCAGGGGTAAGATGTGCATGTCACCTTCAAACAATCTTGCAAATGACGGCATTCTCCAAATGCCGACTCCCTGTTACATCACTTTGTTATCTTTTGTTCAAGTGATAACATCATCTATTGGCTTTAACTCAAAGCAGTAAATGTTCCTTTGCCCAAACTTGTAACCTCTTGTACACGTTCATTCAAGTCCGTAAGGGGACTTTTGGTTGTGGGATTTCCGGCAACAAGCGTACGTCCAACGAGTGCCCTGTCAGAAACCCTGAAACTGCTCACATTCACTCTATTATAACCAGCTTTGGGAATATGTGTAGTCTCCTGATTGTCTATGCCTTTTAACATTGCCGTTTGCAGTAATTGGGCGGCCTGGATTACATCTCGCATGAAGTGATTCTGAAATAACATATCTTTCCCTTGTTTTTGCGGTAATTGTTTTTTTCCATCTTTTCTATCGTCAATAATGCCTTTTGACAAGTCCAGGCTAACAGATATTCGTTTCATTTATCTAATCCAAGGAATTCCATCGACACTTAGGTCAGCAAGAACAACTTTTTGTGTAATCGTGTCGCCTTGTAAGAGAAATCCCATAAGCTGTGGTCCCATGACCTTCATGGTGTACTATCGCAATCATTCTGATCTTAACTGCTCCACTGGTTGTCGGGCCTTATTTTTGTCTATTGCATTTTGACACTAAGTAACCGCTGCCCTGTGTCCAACAGGAAATCTAATACCCTTGCCTTCGAACTTTAATTTCGACGAACATTCCTGACTCGCCTGTTATGGTGATAATTCTGACGACCCCACACTCAAATGTGCTACTATTACCATCCTCGAGTTCTTAGCATTTTGTCATAACCTGTTGCTACAGATTTCTTTCCGAAACTCTGACTCTTTCGGATCAATCCTTGGTTGCAAATCAAATGTCTGCATCTACTTTTAAAATGACCAGCTTTCCACATAATAACATTTAGGTCTTTTGCTTTTAAATGATTTCACTTGTTCAGGTGTTGTTCGATAGCAAACTCTGACTTTGGCCTGCCCTTAATTGATTTCACTTCTTTCTGAAGGCGATGCCAAAGTGTCTGTATGTCTCTCAAAGACTTTGTAGTTTTTGGATCCTTTCCATTTAGTGATCATTGTTCCATCACTCTTACATATTCCTTGACTTTCCTGCTTTTCTTATCCAGCATTCTGAAATGCCTTGTAACTCACGGCGTGAGTACAGGCGTCTTTCAATTCCGCCGGACGGCATTTTTAATCGCAGTCTCATGTCGGAATCTCGCTGATCGCAATTATAATTGTTTGCCTTGGCCAGAATTCCTTAACGAATCAACGTGGCTGTTGGGTATGCCAAAATTCGGTTAGTCTCCTAATATCCTGCCTGCTCAGCAAGTTCTCTACCGTTTTGCTTTCTTTCTCGAAAGTTGAGCTCTGTAAACTAACTCAGTTGGATTTGTCGGCGCAAAAGCGTTGTTCAAGTGCCGTCACAGTACTTTATAGTCAAGCTGGTCAACCACTTGGCAGATTTCCCAACACCTTGTGCATTTCCTCTGAGTGATACTGCAGTACATGCTTTTGCTTGGGGTGACCAACAATTAAGCTATGCACAAAACCTTCAATGTGATCTAGAAATCACTCCTAAGATGTCTACCATCAAATATTGCTAAGGCTTTAATAAAAATTTGCTTTTGGTCTACCATGCGAGTTGTATGTACGTATTGGCTTGTGGTGATCTTAATTGCTGTCTGCAGAGACTTGATCATGTGCATCCTATTTGTGGTTTGCCCGATTGCTAGTATCCTGATTACTTTGTCTACAATGCATGTCATACTGTTTCTTTAAATCAGAATGGCCTGCCCTACCACCGCCTGCCAAATAATCTATTGAGCCTTTGCTACACGTGACTACGCTGTGCAACCTGGGTGACACCATGGCTTGCCATTTGGTCGACCGTTCTGTGCTGCGTCCAAATCTTGACCGACCTGCGTTTCGTACGACCAATGGGAGTTTGAGTGCCTTGCAGATTAATTTCTAGTTTTATACATTTGTTCTCTTCTCCAGAAGTGATATTGTCACGGTAATCATATCTTTAAATACAATAAGGCGAAGTTAAACATTGTGTCAAAACGTAATCAAATAATCCAAAAAACTATACAAATCGAGTGGTAGGGCAACACGGACCTCCGACAAAGGTCGGAAGGTAGGATCAGGTGCCATGGAGGAGTAAGCATCCTCTGCTGGACCGGTCACACCCGCCGTGAGCCCTTAGGGTCCGAAATAAAGTAACGGGATTACCCGTTCAGTCAAATCTAGTAGGAAAATGACAGTCTAAAACAAAGGGTAATGAAACAATCAGTCACATATGACTTTAGTGATAATTTTGTAATCGCAAACAAGGTCATTATAGCGACCGTAGAATTTGCGAAATGGATGACTTTAAACGAGATTCGTTATACACCCTGCAGCATCAACATTTTTTGTTAGAGTTGCCTCTGCTTTAAAAAGTCCGCATTTACGCATAGGCAGCTCTTGCTATCGAATCAATGGGAGATAGGTACACAACCATTTGACTCCATGGCTAAATTTGACAAACAAATTCAATACCAGTCACACAGGAAGCGTACACTGCTCACCAATAATTGGTACGTTGTCTATGAGTTCAACTCTTATCTTATAAGACTTATTTCCCAATCACTGATTAGATTTATATTGTTTAGCCTACCTTGGTGAATAAACAATGAATTTACAAACAGACAGTATAATTATATACAAAACTATCCCGTAATCAGTTCGAAATAAATAGTACTAGGGGCGTGCTCTATTCGGCCACTATTCCAGCATAATCTATTTGTCCCTGAATATGTCAGTAACTATGGTTGACCACCCTGGTAAGCCTAGTAAAAGACAAATGAAATAGTTCGGCTTTATTCGGGGGCCACTAATTCACTTATCTTTTACTTTCTTATTATTCCCTTTTCTGCTTACATTATTACTGTGCTGCTTTGA
>CAJDSM010093500.1:0-21055 GCA_903981925.1 Ostrea lurida
GACCGGAAAAGAATAACTACAGGTACCCTATCCAGACGAAAGTCGAAAGACATCTGAATTTTTATTGTATGCAAGACGGCATATAACCAGATAAACGCAAATTTCGTTTTTCACCTTCCAGATTTTTATCAAAAATGGTTATCAAAAGTGTTTATTACGAACGTTTCTAGCAGTATGACGTAAAGTGTCTGCTTTGTTTACAAAATTGGACATTTTCGAATGCCACACCCACCTTTTAAGGAAACCTTTTAAAGTTGTTGACAAGTTTTTCAGTATTTTGTTGCAGAGACTAATGTATGTGATCTGCACAATTTTTAAATGCTTCTATTAAATGTTAGGAGGTTTGATTTGGCTGTTTGCATCTAGATAGCGGAATAAGAAGTGTCATGTTTATTCTTGTGTGTTGATACAGAATATTCATTCTTATCTTGTAATGTTTTCTGATTCACCAGAACAGCCATGCCGGGTATTAACTGGATGCTGATAAACACTGTGCACCAGTAATTTCACTGCTTTATATCTGATAAATCCAGAAATGTTCAAATCAATTTAACATTAGATCTCATTGATGGCGGGTTAAGGAGGCCGAAGTCATGGTATATATGAACAGAACATTCAAATCATGACAATATTCTATGGATGACCCTGACTCGTTCATTAATATATAAAAATACATGTATGTAGTGATATGGAATTACAGCTGCAATAATGGTAGCCCTCTCTGATTTTCATCTGACATTCACGCGGAGAGGGCTACAATTCATAGTGATCTTCGTAATGGTCAAAAATATTTTGCTAATAACTTTAAAAGCAAGTTATTTTGTTTATTTATGTACATTCAATTACCGTACCTACGTTTGCTAGTGCGTGTCTATCAAGTTGTGTTTCTATAAAATTACCACAGTATGCTAAAATTCTTCGGTTCTAATCCGCCATATATCGGAGGTGGACCTAAAAGAAGACACCAAATGACAATCGGTGGGAAAGTAGTTGTTCAACATGAACTCGAACCATTCCACAAAACGAATATAATATGGTGACAGAAATAGATTTTACCACTATCCTTAATACTTTTTGGTTAAACTTGATATACCAACCGAAATGCCTCCTGTGTAAACTACCTTATATGGCATATGACAGGAAGTTCCGTTTTAAAAAAAAAACAAAAACATGCACCTGAATACGAGAAATCGAAAAATGACAGTGTATGGATATTGTTTATTATGTCGAATAAGGCCTCAAAAATTGTAAGTTGTAGGTAGAAATTTATCTATAGACTATGAAAATTATATGTTTCCATTTTGTTACGCAAAGAAGCCAGCAATATGATTATAATAATGAAATTGTGCAGGTTGTGAATCATCGCATCTGCACCATTACTAATCCTATGAGTGTAGCCTCTCCCCCCCCCCCCCTAAAAAGGGAAAGGCTACATTATGCAGCTAGAATTTAAGACCATCTTGTGTACTTTGACTTAAACTCGTAAATAGAAAATCTGCAAACTGAAATTATCCTTGCAACTTACAATGATCCCATCCAGGTCAAGGAAAAAGTTACTACATATTAAATGTATATCAATATTGGACCTCGGACTTCACTGGGGCTATAAAACGATGTTAATACAAACAGGAAACAATTGAAAAACTTTGTGTCTACCTCAGGACATCTGTATTATTTCTGCTGTAATGCCTTTTTACCTTTGAGATGGATTTAATAACTCCAAGATATATACATAGAAATATAACAGCTAAAATCCATGTCGCAATGGCATATCAGCCCGATGGCCATAGTCACCCGGTTTAATATGGGGCCAGAGGGGCTGATATGCCTTTGCGATTGATTAGCATGAATATTCGTAATCTATTATCATATACTGTCAAGCTTAAAAATAAGCCATGGTTAAAGCCAAGATTTTGGATATTACAACTCTACAGCCTGTCTTCGTGACGATAATTTTCCTTTATACGTCTTAATAAATGCATTTTTGACAACGGCATGCAGACTATTGGATATGCATTTTTTGCACGGCATGCCAGATATGGGTTGATTGTACATCATCCATATCAAGACATGCAAGATTCTGCATTAATCGTTACCAATATATGAGGAGTAAATATCTGTATCTTCAAACATGTTTATCTTTGACTACCCGCTTATGTCGAAGTCGGACTGCCGGTCCCGGCGGTTTTCCCTTTATAAATATGTGAAAAACTCTTGATATCCGAACCACGTTAATCTCAAATACCCCACTTATGTCGAAGTATTCGTAGGGGGGACAACTTAATTTCTTAGTATAACTTTAACTGGAATGGGATAACTTAAGTTTGGCAGTACATAAAATGGAATGACTTTATAAGCATTTTTCAGAATTAGAAATAGTATGTCAAATCAAACATAGGTGAAAAAGTGGTATTTCTACAACAGCTCTAAACTTCATTTATCAGTGTTTGATTCAAATGATTTCAGTATCAAGAAAAGCAGCGTGAAAATACTGGCACATTAGAAAGTTTAAAATAGAAAAATTTAAGAAATGAACATCTCGATTCCTACCAAGGAAGAGGAGAAGAAGTTCATGAGGCCAACATAAAGGCCCGCTCAAAAGGCAAAACACCCCTTCCTCCTCAAGTCTCAGCAACGATGATTTACTGTGGGTATGTTGTATTAAAAGAAATCCATTATTGTAACGAGAATAAACTGAATGATCAGGACCATGCTGAAATGAAATGTCCCTTTCATGATTACAATGTTAAACAAGATACCATTTTTAAAATTACACGAAAAAAGCAATAAAATTTATGAAAAATTTATTTCCAAAGATTCAGTAACAATTTTGAAACAAAAATTCACCTTTTTATAGCAAAAATTTTCACTTATTGCTGACTCGTCAATCACAAATCCAAACTCCCATCATGCAAATTTTTCTCCAAAAAAAAATTAATCTTACCCATAAAACAAAATGAAAGAGAAAAAATGTATTCACTGAACTTTTCACCCCTTTGTCATCTCACTGAAGCCTCGGTCAATTTAGTTGCATCGGAGATAGAATTCATTTTAATTTATGCTTGGCAGGATTCTTAATGATATTCGAAGCATTTGAAATAATGCTTTGTATGAAATTCTGAAAATTGCACCACCAAAAAAGAAGTTTCCCAAGCATCGTGACGTAACAGGGGTTAAGCTACTTTACATTTTGTTAGAGGCAAGATAAGTACTTGCCACAACTCTGATATCCAAAGTAGCTGATCAGGCCTAAAATAAATATTGTTTGTTTCCCCATCCAACCAAACCCGAAAAAAATCGCTCGACTGGAAGAATTATTGCCGATTTTGTGTGGGAAATTTTTTTTTATCGAAATGCCTAAAGTTGTGCTCCAATGAAAGAGAGGAATCAAATACTGGAAAGGACTGTTTTTCTTCAAGCGCTTTTTAATCAGCATAGGTTGAAAACATTTCGAGTGTCATTTAATTATTCTCCATAGGATGAGCCTTATACTCCCTAGACTTGGTGTCCTATTATGGTGGTGTTATTTCCTTTTTGCATACCAACAAACAAACAAATTTACCCCCCCCCCCCCCCCCCCCCCCCCCCCCCCCCCCCCCCCCACCCCCCCCCCCCCCCCCCCAAAAAAAAAAAAATATTTACGTACCTACTATTCACACCCAAGCTGATTAGGTCAGTTTGGGACACAAACATTATTATTTTTTTTGCCTCACA
Organism: Ostrea lurida; assembly: GCA_903981925.1. Taxonomy (NCBI): domain Eukaryota; kingdom Metazoa; phylum Mollusca; class Bivalvia; order Ostreida; family Ostreidae; genus Ostrea; species Ostrea lurida. Next base: position 3,715 of record CAJDSM010093500.1, read on the forward strand.
GGAGCACACCACAGCTCCCAGTCAGGGGCAAAGCTTACTTTATATCGTGGGCAAAGTTAGTATAAGTTGTTTTGCTGTAAATGATCATAATTATGGTTGTATTTAGTTTAGTTGATTACATATTACACAACATTTTGTTACCATTTGATTGTGGAAGATTTTACTTGTAAGTTTACACGTAAGATTTATGTTGAATAAGTACTCATCTCACATCAATCAGGAAGAAGAAGAAAAGAAAGATGAGGTATATACCGCATGAGCATGAAAAGTTTCAAAGTTCAGAGGGTCTTCTCGTGGTCACTGTGTGCATAGTCATTAAACCAAGGAAGCTTGGTTTCATTCATATCAATCACTGAAAAACTGCTAATGTAAGTACTATGTAATGAATATGCCACACAGAAAGAATGATTGTTTTACTAAAAACATATTTACCATATAAACAACACAGGTTCATTTTTCCCGTTATTCTGTGTTTCACATTAACTGTGTTGTTGAAACCATTAAGATGTTATGATTGCTTGTAATTTAAAGGTTAACAGTTAAATATGTATTTCAATCAGCGATGAGAGAGAAATAGATTTCTGAGGTTATAAGAGCAGAGCATGTTAAATATATATACCAAGTGTTCCGAGTTCAAGCGTCATCTCTTCCGATGTTAGATGAGTTCACATTTTTACAGAGAACTTAAATTCAATGAATGATCACTTATATTTGCAAATCTGTCCGATATTGCATACCCCATGAACTTATAATTGTTTATATTAATTATGATAATTTCAGCATACACATTAATATAAAACAAAGATGGGAAAATATTAAAAAGATATGTGAGACGTATAGGCGGCTAATACATGCCTTAATATTTAATTTTAGTTTTGGAATACTGATTTGTAAGTTGAATTGATTTGAATTTTGTTGTTTTTCACACATTGATATGGTTTGATTAGGTAACATAATGATGTAGAATTTATTCAAGATAAAAACCTGAATCAAGTGCAAAGAAATACAAAATGCAGATTTGTCGTGTGTTAGATAGAATTATTCTGATTGGATAATGGAGCTAGAAGAAAGGACTAGCAAATAACTATTTACTGTTAAGTTAAGATAGAATTATTCTGATGGATAATGGAGCTTAGAGAAAGACTAGTCAAATATAAACTTAATTACTGTAAGTAAGATAGATTATTCTGATTGGATAATGGAGCTAGAGAAAAGACTAGTCAAATAAATCTATTTACTGTAATGCATTTTGCTTGTTGAATCTCTAAATATGGTAATCTTAATATATTCTGAAATTTACGCATTTCAAGATCAATCACAAGATTTACAATCAATTAAATGATTTTCCAGGTAGATGAAAAAGATTGTAAATTGATTACTCAGACAGCATAATGTAGGCATTTGTAAATTGATAGAGAAGAGATCTGTGAGTGTATGACACATTTTATCAAGAGTTTGCATTATAACATAAATTATTTACAATAGTTAGAAGTTTGTGGTGCATTATTACTAACATTAATCAAATATTCTTGATTAAAACACTAAAAATTATTTATATAGAAAGACAAAATCAAGTCAGATGAAAACAGTTAATACACATTATATTGCCCTATATGGCATTGAACTGGAGAATAGACATATACCAAATTCTGTAACAAGAATTAATATGGATACAGTGTATGATGAATACTGACTATAGGAGAAAGCCATCTTGATTGAGGATGTTTGCTGCTGAAGAACAAGAAAGCAGAGGAGATTCAAAAACAGAAGAAAAAGCAGATTCAGGAGGCAAGTGAAAAAGAGGCGAAGAACACAGAAGAGAAAGTGGAAGGTGAGAAGGCAGAACCGTGAAGCAGGTTCACCAACAGAGGGGCGCTGAAAACAGTGTTGGAAGAGCGTGAAAGAGGAGATTGAGGAAGCTAGCAAGGAGGAGGTTAGAGCAGCATGGGCAGGGGCTGTGTGAATATCCCAGTGCCTTACACAGTAGTGGTTTGAACAATACACTCTTATTCCTATAGTGGAAAAAGCAATGAGTCCATTCTTTCCATTAACAGAAAAAAGCATGGTGTGAAGAGATCCCACCCATAGTGTACATGAAAGAACATGGCATGTTGTGTGAAGAGATCCTCCACCCATATGTACGACTGGAAGAACTATGGCATGTGTGTGAAGAGGTCTTTACCACTCTGTGCACCGTCTGAATAGTAGAACTGGACATATGCTCCCATGAAAAAAAAAATCCTTGACTTTTCCATGTCAGCATGTTTTTAAGACCGTAGAGTTCATCCAATCTATTATGCATGCTGTGAGATTTAGTTCCATCAGAATTTCCTATGATGACATTTTTATTCTCAAATGAGTCACAATATGTATCCGAAGAAGACCATCCTAAGTGTAGCAGGTGTGTTATTTCTAAAAACCTAACCAGATTGTTTTAAAATATTAAACTCCAAGATTTCATTGATTTACAAGACATCCCAGGAATGCAAGAAACCCGTCAGTCCGCACAGATAGTGTCACGGAGACAGAAGTTTTTCACTACAGCATGATCTGCACAGAAAACAGTTATTGGAATAATTTTTTTTTTTACAATATGATGCTTTACCGTAAAGAATCCAGCAACAGCATTTGCATTGAGATGGTTTGATTTTTATTTTTAAAATTTCCAAACAGAGTAAACCATTTGGATAAAGAAGCAGAGAACCACAGGTAATATTTTCCTATATTGAAAAAATTCAAATATAAGTGGATTCTAAATTGTGCCATGCTGTCATACAACAAGATTTACCTGTTCGTACTTCAGTGATGCCTGGAATCTTTCTGTTGCACATTTCAGATTGTATGATAACTTTGTCATGGCATACATGGTTGTTGGATTTTTTTTCAACTTTAACTTGCTCATGTATTTGTTGACAGGAAAAGAGGCAGAAAAGTCTGAGGCAGATTGTAAGTGGATTTGTGTCAGTGTAAAAAAAAAAACAACCCAGTAACTTGAAATTATTGATTGAGTGGTGCGAATTTTTATGTTGGAGAGTTTGATTTATGTCTTGTATCGACTGTTGATAGGAACGGACCAATCAGCCACTGAGCTCCAGCTGTAAGTGCATGTGGTGTGATTCAGGAATGGCTAAGAAATGAGTTGGCTGGTATTTTGATTGAAAGGTTTAACTTAGTTGTACAGAATTTGTCAGAAAAGTGATGTCATCATCAGGTTTGTTGTAGAAAGAAATCCATGACATTAAGATTGAAGTAAGTGGGCTATTTTGATTCAAGGTTTGCTTTATAAAATCTCAATAGCTTAATATTGTTAAATAAATGTTGTAATGACAGCATGATAACGCAATGCAGTAAATGTATGTAAACTGACTGGGTAGCTTGTTAGATTATTAATACTAGTAAGTGACTTTGTGTTTTTGTCTTCTTAAAATCGTTGAATATAATGAGTTGTTTGTATGCTAGTGAAAAACGAAACAAGACGCTGAGGCAACTTTGTCGGAACACTGAGTAAGTGAGCGTTCTGTTCTGTTCTGTGGCTTTTTGTGTAGTTTATTTTGCTTATAGCTTGTCACACCGGGCATGATGGATGTTGGTTGCTAAATTTTGAGACAAGGAAGAAACAGACAACAGTGCTTTGTTTTGGGATTGCTGATGTAATTCTTGTGGATAGGCTTTTGTTGGCCACTTTCATGGATTAGATTTATTGCATTTGAAATTTTAAAATTGAATTGCTTGAAAGCTAATTTAGCGGCTTGTTTGATGCAATTTATATAGAAACCAAACAAGAGGAATAAAAACAAACTGATGATGTAGTGCGATGAGTTGGAAATGTTTTCATTCATTTTGAAGATTTTGTTGCTAGAATTAAAAACTTGCCATTTTTGCAGTTTTAGCAAAGTTATTTGCAGGTGAATTCAGTTTGGCGCATGCAATGTTTGCTTTCTGTTTTACTGTTAGGAAACCAAGCAAAAAGACACTGAGTCAAACTGAAGTAAGTTGTTTGGGTTGTGAAAGCTAAGTTGGGTTCTGTTTGATTGTGTTTCGAATTTACAACGAAAAATAAAAAAGATGTTGGATATATATAATATATTATATTGGTAGAAAAACACTTCAAAAGCTATTCAGTCAACTGGGCAAATTTAAAATGTATAAGATGCTAAGGCAACTGTTGCCATTGAACACAAATAAGGAGATTTCTTTCTGTGGCTTTTTTGTGTAGGTTAAAGTCGCATTTGCTGTAGGCTAAAATGCATACCAAGCATGATGAATGTTGGTTGCTAAATTTTAGGACAAGGAAGAAAACAAGACAAGTAGCTGTTGTTGATGCTGATGTAAGTCGTAATGGATGGGCTTTTGGTTGCCCTTTCATGGATGAGATTTTATTGCATTTTGAAATTTTAAAATTGGTTTATTATCTACTTGAAAGCGAAGCAGCTTGTTGATAACAATTTTATGATAGGAAAAACCAAACATGAGGAAGGAAAAACAAAACTGTTGATGTAAGTGTGCATGAGTTTGGAAAATGTTTTAAGAATTTTGAAGATATTAAGAAACTTGCTGTTTGCAGTTTAGCAAAGTTATTGCAGTTGATATTCAGTTTGCAGCATGCAATGTTTGCTTTCTGAGTACTGTTAGGAAACCAAGCCAAAAAGACACTGAATGTCAACTGAAGTAAGTGTTTGGGTGTGAAAGCAAGTTGTTATTCTGTTGGATTTGTGTTTCGATGCAACGAAAAGTTAAAAAAGATGCAGGATATAGTTGTAGAAAACACTTCAAAGCTATTCAGTCAACTGGGCAAATTTTTAAAAGTGTATAAGATGCTAAGGCAAACTGGTTGTCATCAACACAAATTAAGTTGAGTTTTCTTTCTGTGCTTTTTTGTGTAATTTAGTCCAGATGCGCTGAAAACTTTTTAACTCAAATAAGCCATAGGGCTAGTAAATTAACAAAATTCACTAGCCAGAAAAAATCCACTTGGCCACAATTTTGCTCCCGATTTTTGATTTTTCAAAAAGCTTTCATATGCAATGTTTACTTCACCGAAGTATATAAATAATTGAGTACTGACTCAGAAATTAAAGACTTCAATCTCCGATGATTTCTAGCAACGAATATATACCAAACATAATCGTAATTTTTACTAGCCCTTCGGCCATGCATACTCCAAGTTTACTAGCCGGCGTGAAATCTATAGCTCGGGCGTCGTAGTAGTTTTCGCGAAGGACTGTTAGTCGCATTTGCATATAGCTTGTCACACTGTTGGCATGATGAATGTTGGTGCTAATTTTAGGACAAGTGAAGAAAACCAGACAAAGTACTGTTGTTTTGGATGGCTGATGTAAGGTCCTTGTTGGATGGCTTGTTGGCCACTTTCATGGATGAAATTTGAAATCTTTAAATTAATGATTTGCGAGCTTGAAGAAGCTTGGTTTAAGGTTTAAAAGATTTAACTTTATTTGAAATCTTTATATTAATGATTTACGAGCAAAGCAGCTTGGTTTAGAATTTTAAAAATACAATTTTGTGATAGGAAACCAAACAGGAGGAAGAAAAACAAACTGTTGATGTAAGTGGCATGAGTTGGAAATGTTTTCAAAATTTTGAAAATTTGTTGCCTAGAATTAAAAACTTGCTGTTTTGGCAGTTTAGCAAAGTTATTGCAGCAGTTGATATTCAGTTTGGCAGCATGCAATGTTCGCTTTCTGTTTACTGTTAAGAAACCAAACAAAAAGACACTGAGTCAACTGAAGTAAGTTGTTTGGGTGTGAAAGCAAGTTGTTTTCTGTTTGGATTTGTGTTATGATCAGACGAAAAATGAAAAAGATGTAGGATATAGTCCTATAGAGCAATCATAATGAGGCTATCCAATCACGACTGGGCAAAATTAAATTGCATACATCTGATTATCATATCAAATTTAATGTGACATTTCATTACTAAGTAGAAGCTAGGCTTTTATAAAGTCAGTCTGTTACACAAAATTGTGAAGTAGATATTGTCAACAGACTTGATAAATGTAGTTCAGTATAAATATGTGTAAACCTACCAGAGTACTTTTAGTAAATGGAATGCTGCTGTTTTGATTTTATAAAAGCTTGAACATACTAGTACCTGATGTTGTTTATAATATGCTAGAAAAATAAAGACATTTAGGCTATTGTTGTCATGAACGCAAATTAGTTGGCTTCTGTTCTATGGCTTTTTTGTGTAGTTTAATATCATTTGCTATAGCTTTGTCACACCGTGGCATGATGAATGTTGGTTGCTAAATTTTAGGACAAGGAAGAAACAGACAAAGTAGCTGTTGTTTTGGATGCTGATGTAAGTCGTGTGGATGGGCTTTTGTTGCCACTTTCATGGATGAAATTTGAAATCTTTAATATCAGTGATTTGTTAGCTAAGCAGCCTGGTTCAGAGTTTGTAAAATATAATTTTATGATAGGAAACCAAACAGGAGGAAGAAAAACAAGCTGTTGGTGTAAGTGGCATGAGTTGGAAATGTTTTCAAAATTTTTAAAATTTGTTGCCTAGAATTAAAAATTTGCTGTTTTTGCAGTTTAGCAAAGTTATTGCAGTTGAAATTTCAGTTGGGCAGCATGCAATGTTTGCTTTCTGTTTTACTGTTAGGAAACCAAGCAAAAAGACACTGAGTCAACTGAAGTAAGTTGTTTTACCATGGCTTATTTTGAGCTTGACAGTATATGCTAAATAGAATATTACATTCTAAAATCCATATTGCAATTAAGGCAAATCAGCCCTCGGGGCCCAGTCTTTTTTTTTTCGCGAAAAAATAAAATCATCACAGAACATTTGGACAGACAGTTCTCTACTTCACCGGACCGAATGAATTTTCACCAGTCCGAAAATTTTATCATTTATTATTCGATCATAATGATGCCTCTTGGACATCCCTTTTCGCATGCTTGTAATTAATTTTTCTCCTTACTGACTGATTTTGATCATGGTAGTGGTATAAAATGACAGAAATAGAGTTCACAACAATCATTATCAGAAAAACATTTGTAAGACTGTATCTCGGTATTAGATAATTAAGCATTTAAACGATGGAATATGGAAAATAAAATGTCAAACCCAACCAATGCAACCTTCGGACATCCGGACCAATCTTAATGGCAAGTACATCGGTCCAGATTGATTTTCACCTGTTAAGACCGGTGGACCGGTGCTTTTTGGATAGACTGCTCGGGCCCCATATCAACCCTCAGGCCTTCAGCCCTCGGACTGAAATGGGGCCACTCGGTCTGATATGCCATGCAATATGGATTTTAGCATGTAATATTCTCTATTTATCACAGGGGTGCAGGTAGCTCTTGGTACAGATGATGGGTTATTTCAGTAACGGGACATCCTATTAATTATGATCCAAAATTTTCTAAATAAACATTATGTAACTCCTGTACTATTTTAGAAGCATATTGGTGCTTTTGCAAGAACTGTATGTTTGATCAACAATTTTCATGTTGGCAGGAAACTCAGCCACTTGTTATAACAGAGGAAAATGTAAGTGATGTTTGTTAGAGTTTCCTTCGTCATCCAATTAATCTTTTAATGATGATCGATAAGAAAATTGAGAGAGGAAAAATGACTGGACAAGAAATTTCTCAATTGTATAAATTTTAATCAGCAGTACAGATCACATGATAAGGGTTAAATCTTTCCTTAAAAAGAATGACAATAGTTACGTCTTCATTGTACATGGCACAAAAATATCAGACACTATCTTATAATCTAAAATGTTTCCTTTCCTAAAATTCAATTTAAGAAATGAAATTTTTGTAAACAAAATCATAACACACAAAATTAGAATTTTTTTTTTTAACAATGATCAACAATCAAAGTACTTCTTTTGTTTGGAGCAACATATCATAGGAATGGCAGGTGATTGTTTGGAATACAAGTTCCTTTTCAGTGTTTTAGTGTCATATACAAAGTCTGGACATATTTTAATGTTTTACACATTTACATTTTGTATGTCTCATTGTGTACCAGTTTCATAATACGAGTATGTCTACGAACCCCAAATAACCCCTAACCATCCGAATCCAAGGTTCAGTTAACTTTTTGGACAGTTACCCTCTCACTGAACTGGTGGTGATTTTCTACCTGCTATTCTCTCTCATGCTGTCATCTTAGACCCTGCAGAGACGAGGTTGTCATGACGATGAGGCTGGGGGCTGGGATTGCGGGGCTGGTTTAGCAGGGCCAGCGTTTTTGGACTTGCTGCAGCCTTCAGGATGTTGTTCTCATGGCTTCAGTTGGCAAGTTTTTCTTGATCAGTTCTTTGATTTGTTCCTTAAGAACCTCCACTTCCTCTCGAACAGCATACATCAAATGACTCTTCACCAAATCCATAGCTTGCTCAATCTTGGTATCAATCTTGGTATGAATCTTGCTATCAATCTTGGTATCAGTCTTGTTATCAATCTTGTTTTCAATCTTGTTGTCAATGGCCACTGTACTTGAACCACGAATTTTCTTCATTTCATTTGGCTTGCTGTAACTGCAGCACATCCTAAATGGAGGATAGAAGGGTGGACACACACAGTTGAATCCGGCAGAGGTGGGAAGGGGAAAGCCGCTGGAGGGTACAACTGAATAGGGGGGGTAGAAACCAGAGGGCGTAGAGGGAGACGCGGGGGGTGTTTCACATACAGAGTACATCCCCATGCTGTTGTATGGATACGGAGCTGGGTACATCTGATCCGTGGAACTGCCAGCCGAGTTGGCAACAATGGCGGTCCTCTATGCCCTTATTGTTTTGACTTTCTGGGGTATTGTGCCGTTTTGGTTAATGGTGCCGTGCTGGGGGATGGCTCCGAAACTGTAGTAGCTATTATACATGGTTCCAGTCTGTGCTTCCTTAAGGATACTTTCACTGTTATACACTGAAGGTCCTCGTTTGCTGGGAAATCTTGAATAATTCGCGAAGATTTGATGGTGAAGAGTTTAATCCACTTATCCAACTACCCGTGCTGTATCCAGTAAGTGACTGTGAAATGCTACCCTTGGGAAATTATTTTTATATATGTACTGGAGTCTGGGATAGAGTTTGAGTAACTGTCACTCAATTTGCTATACCTCTCTGACAGGAGTCCTTGTCAACACACTGTTGACTAATTAGTCTCCTCACCATTATTCACCTTTTTACCCATGGTGGTGACAGAGTAATTGTTTTTTATGACCACTGATGCAAATGTAGAGTTCAAGTTCAAGGTGTCAAATGTCTTGTAATTCAATTAGTCAATATGAGTGATATTGGCAGGAGGTAATTTTCACACTTTGACTTTCATAAGGTGAGAAATAGCTGCTTGTACAAGGCTGGAGAGTTGCTTTTACAAGCCAGGTAAAGAGTTGTTTTTCTAAGACCAGAAAAGAGTTGTTTGTATAGAAGGTGATAATTAATTGCTTTGATCTGCTGTTACAGGTGAGAACGAGCTGCTATGATTCTTCAGTTGATAATGTTTATGTAATGACAATATTAGGAACTCTGTATTAAAGCTTTGGATAGATTATACTGAGGGAGATCCGAGGGTCGATCGACCACAGATGAAGTAATGTCACTACATTCTTCAAGAAGCCCATCCCCCAATTATTCTGTGGGGATCCGTGGGCGATCGACTCCTGGAGGACCATTCCATCCCGGATCTTAAGAAGACCCGTCCCCGTTTCCAGGGGATCCGAGGGTCGATCACCACCGTCCCCTCGACGCAGCACACCAATTGTGGCAAGGCCTCTTGCCGGGCAGTCCGCACTATAAATTAAGTCTCAGTCAGTCAGCTTTGGATAGCTGCAGTTGAACTTCGGTATCTCGAACACTGATATCTTAAATACCATGGTTAAAGTGGTTTGCTCTGAATCCACATTAATGAGGACCCAGAGCTGACTGTATAATGAAACCTCTGTGTGGTAGGCGGGGTCTGGTCAGCACTGGATGTACAAATCACATATAGTCCTTCATAAGAGGATGTCAGTATGTGGCATGTGGTTAAGAATAAGATTTATGAAACAAATAACAAAATAAAAGTTCAAATCTCATCATGTAAGAGTGCTTGAATGAAAATGCTGAACTTCAGTAATCATGTACTAAACCTTTTGAATGGTTTGCCATTTGTGTTGATGTTGTATCAGGATTAGATGTTGTACATACTAATGCTTTGGTAGTTCTATCGGCCCACTAATTATTGGAAGAAAACAGAATCAGTGGTGTCTCTGGAGTCGGATGTAAGTCGCATGGTGTGTCTGGTAGGTGTCGCTGTCATCAGTTTTGACAAACTTTTTGAGTTTGGTGTGGTTTTTCTGGGAAGTCTGACAATGTTTCTGCTTTTAAACATCTTTAAAAGAATTTGATCTGGCATCTGTACTGCAAATGAAGAGTGTAACAATGGCATATTCTTAATTGCTGAAGTTTGGATATTAGTTTTGTTGTATTGATGTATTATTTTCCTTTAATAGAAAACGGGGAAAGTACAGGTCTCCCAACCATTGGGGGAAAAGTTGGACAGTACATAGTTTGGCTGTTTCCATCAGAATGGTTTTCAAGAAATAAACATGTAACTTTCACTATTACTGTATTAATCAAAAGATATTATGCATTAAAAGGATGTAAAAGAAACTGAAACTAAGGAGCCAGTCAAGGAAGAGGAGCCAGTCAAGGAAGAATCAGAACCAGTCAAGGAAGAAGAACCAGTTAAAGAGGAAGAAATTAAGGAAGAAGAACCAGTTAAAGAGGAAGAAGTTAAGGAAGAAGAACCAGAGCCAGTCAAAGAGGAAGCCAAAACAGAAGACAACGAAGAGGAAGTCGACTTCTGGGCACAACTTGGTAAAGATGATGATGATATTGGTAAGAAAAAGAAACCTGAACCAGTGGTAGAACCAAAGGAGCCAAGTCCAGTACCAGAGACCAAGGAAGAGGCTCCAGCAGTTGTAGAAGAAGAGGAGGAGGATGATGACTCATTGGAGGCCAGGAGGAGGAGAAGGAGGAAGGAGAGAGAGGCCAAAGAGGCTGCTGACGCAGAACCGTCAGGGGACAGTGTGGAGGAGCGTCGTCGTAGGCGCCGCGAGGAGAGGATGGCCAGGGAAGAAGCCGACTCCACCGAGGTGGAGAGTGCTGCGGAGAGGAGAAGGAGGCGTAGACGTGAGATGGCTGACGATTAGGTAACCACTGCATGAGGGGTGTGTTCAGGACGGTGTCCACTAATCAGGCATCGGAATAGATCAACTAATCAGGCATCCAAAACAAATAACATGTAGCTAGATCGTCTACAAATTTTTAACATATGGTGGAGAAAGGCATGACTTCCACATCTTCGTTGTAAGGGGATGTTGCACAGATTTAACAAAGAACTAAGTGAGCATGCCAGACTAATGGNATTTTTAACATATGGTGGAGAAAGGCATGACATCCACATCTTCGTTGTAAGGGGATGTTTCACAAATTTAACAAAGAACTAGGTGAGCATGCCAGACTAATGANTATATGCATAACCAGGCACGATTCGTGATGTTACACGTATATACTAGTAGACTGACAAGTGTGTGAATATAATANTATATGCATAACCAGGCACGATTCGTGATGTAGTAGACTGACAAGTGTGTGAAAATAATTCTTAATCTATTATGTCAAGCATGCTTTGAATGAGGATGGTATGAATCTATGGCAGAGTGTGCTGAACACTGGCTGTGGTAGAGTGTAGTGTCCACCCAGAAGACCAAAGGTAGTAGTGCATGGTGAGCTGTGTTGTAGCTGTGTGCTGCATTGTGAGGTGTTCCAAGAGGCTAAAAACCCAGGTCCAAAGTTACTCTGCACCAGTACACATGTACTAACAAATCTCACATAATATATTGTGTGGAATGGTTTGATACAAGAGGAATTTACTGGTAATGAAGCATTTTAAAAAGAAGCTGATATGGACATAATTAAACCACCCAATCCTGTTTCAAGAAGGAGATATATTCTTTTTTTATACATACAATACTGCTTGTCTCAGATCCCTCTTATTGTTTATCTTGACTTAACCCATTTCCTTTCTTGTTTAATGATGATGATAGATTTGTTAAAATTGAATATGATAATATTCCACTAAAATTTTATTGTATTAAAAGCATGTGTTTCTTTTTATTTGATTCTCGGAGAGGAAAAGGTCCTTACACCATCAACATAACTGTGCACAATTTCAGATTCCAGACATCTAGCGTTTCAAATTGTAGAACTTCTGTTTTTGTAAGCCTGCAGACTTTGTTGATTTTATTTTATTCTTTAATAAAAAATTTCAGGCAAAAATTCCAGTTTTGTTGTTTCTATTAATTAATTAGAGTTTGGAATGTTATTGAACTGTTAGAAATTTATCCAGTATGTTTTGCATCAATGTTTGATGACTAACAACTTTAATCGTGTTAGTTATACATGTATATTGTTAGCATTTTGATGAGGTCAATACTTGTTTTTATTGACCTAATGAATTAGGCCTAATGTTTTAAGGCTTGTGATTAGTCAATTGTTGTCGTGTTATTATGTTATAAAATGCTCACTACCAAAAAGAACATATTTAGACCCCATCCTACTAAAAATAGATTACTGTACTGTTTATATATCTAAAGATGTTTTATTTCTAGTTTTATAAAGTTTGTAGGTATTTTGAAAAAGAAATCTAACTTTTAAATGATATCACATTTTGTGTATTTGAAATTGTGTTATGGATGTAAAATAACCAGAAGGTTGTTTGTTTTAGGTGTATATGGTATATTCTCTGTTACAATTGATGTTCGATTAGTCCTTCCATTTATTTTATCATGATACCCAGTCCTCTCCTTGGTACTTCAACATGCAAACAAACTGGTAATCATTGAGAGTTCAAATTTCAGGTGGAGATGTGGAAGATGATTTACAGAGAAGGAATCTTTGTTTTCTGTTCTACATGTTTTTTTTAAATGTGAATTTTGTATTTTTCAGGGAAAACCAGAGGATGAATAGATCAGAAACCTTAGTCTTTCCCAGGTAAAGCAATTCATCATATTACCTGTGTATAAGTAATATAGGTTTCTTTGAATATTTCTTGTTCTTGTGTTGATGACGGCATCTGAAATCTAAAGAGTATGAATTCAGTCGATTGCATATAAGAGAACTTGAATGAGTACCTTTATGCATATAAATTTATGAAATGAGTTACCCCCACGTCGATTTAATATTTCCCGAGCCTTGGCGAGGGATATTTTAAATGCTGGTAAGAATTTTCATAAATTTCATAAGCCATAAGTACGAGTTTAAAGATTTATTTTATCAACATACGATCATTAAAGGCATATTTTCATTTACTTTCTATTTCACAACCCGAATTCCTCGCTTTGTTATTGGTTTGACGTCGTCAATTCGATTTGTGACGTCATCTGCAACGTCAACGGTTTTGAAGAAGCTGGAAATGTTCTGTTACAGCCTTATTTCCACTTCATATGAAAAGACACATAAATGCCTCGGCAATAACCTCGGGTGACAAACAATGTCTTGTACCGTCAAAGTTTACGGTTTCCGAAGCTTGGTGTGCAGTTTCTATTGATTGACCCCGTGATGTGACCTACCTAATTTTGCCATTCTTATAACTCGGCTATCGAGTTCATTCGTTTTTTTTCTGAACCCGTGTTATGAACCCGGAAAACAGTAACAGTTTGTGTGATAAATATTAATGTTTGGTAATGTAATTCTAACGATCTATCGCACTTAAAGCTTTCATGTACTTCATATCATTAAGTCGAAATTTAATCTTTTGGATATCTGAATTTTGTTCTAATTTTTTTTTATCTTTCTTTTGCAGGTGCTTGTGAAAATTAGGAATGCTACCGTTTATTGATTGGTTTTTTTTTATTATTATTTGTATTTTACCGTCAACTGCAATGATTCACCTATGGCAATTCACGATGAGATTAGTTCTCCAGTCCTCAGAGAATTTGGATGAAGAATGTGATAATTGTGCTCTACTGTCTGTTTCCCTCAGATTTTCGATGTGCAATGATGCAATATAATTTTTCGGAGGGAATACTCCTATGAATCGAAAACAAATATTCTGAATTTTTTAAGGATAACATCTTCATGTACATTGTTCTAGTGTTTTGTGTTTGCTTGTGAATCTGCTATTAATTCAAACAAAAGTTTTTTCATTTTTTCCCCCTCTTTTTTGCTGTAGAGCAAACATTTACCTATATGAAGAAGAAAAAACAGACACAGCATAAATTTTAGTAGAATTGAATGGTGTCTCATTGAAATGCTTTGTTAGTGTATTGCTGCAACAGTGTATTGTAGGAATTGTAAATTATACCACTTTGTTACTGATGCTCAATTTTATGTGACCCCCTGTTTCCAAAAGTGTAAAAACTACTGAATCTCTTTTGTCTTAGTTGAGAACAAATATATGCTTCTAGTGCTTATCAGTTTTTATAGAGGGATTTTTTTTTATTTTACTAAAATGTTTATGTATATATAATTACATTTAGCTTGTCAAGCATTCAGCAGTCCCACCATATTTTGTATTGTCTCCCGCTTTATGAAGTCTCAGAGTTTGGGTCATTTTGTTGGCGTTCTTTGAAAGAACCTCGAATTGATAAGAAAAGTTTTCAAGTTTTTGATGGATGAACTCGTCTTCTTCCATACCAAGATTCGAAAAAGACAACTAACTTGAAAACTTTCATTGTCATTGTGCTACGCATGTTGTGCTTAAGAAGTGATTAATAGTAATTTCTTTTTAATTCATTACTAACATGTTCCATAGTCAAATGTGTTCATATTCCAAATAAGCTGTGTTAGATACGTTTGGCAAGAAGTAGACGGGCTCCTAGACATCTGAATCCCGATTTAACCACTGAGACAGCTTTTCGTAGGTAGCCAATCTCCAGTGCCATGCCATCACCAGCTTTAGACAGTGCTTTAACAGGGAATTGTGGAGAAAGGATGGCTTTTAAGTTTTGTTTTACATGACATGTTCTTTTTGTTTGTTAATTTGTTTCCATGTCTTTCACCACAAAAATAGCAACGTATTTAAATCTGACACAACATCCTGTGGACAATTGCTGAAGAACTTGTACCTTTTATTTAAAGAATACGTGTATAACCTACTTAATTTGTAATCTTGCCAACGTGTAAACTTAATAGTTCGCTTCTTTTTTTTTTCTTTACATACATGTATCTGCTTTCTGTTAATTAATAGTGAACATTTTCGTCAAGATTTTTTTCCCCCCAATTTTAGCTCTCCGCTAACTCCACTGGTATGAATGGTTTCTTTAAATTTTTAATTATGAGAAAATTTTCTGTAAATGAAGTATTGTGTCAGAACTTAAATATTTCTGTATTTCCTGTTTGTATCATTAAACATGTGAAATATCAAAATAATGTTGTGTTTAAATTTCATGTCCTGAGATCATATCATAGGGTTACCGGGATTTGAAACCATGAATAACCACTAGATAGCCTTCTTTTTTTTTTGGAACGGGGTGGGTGTCACTGTAATATTGTATTTGATGATTTGGGTTTTTTTGTCAGCTGAATCATTCGGGTCTACTCCTTGGTGCTGCCATTCAGCAGTTGTTTATTTTTAGGGAGCTTTTCTGATCACCTGTTGTTTGTCATCTTTTCACATTTTTGACTTCCTCTGAACCATGGGCCAATTTCAACCAAACTGGATACAAAATAATCCTTTTGAGATTGTGTAAATGAAGGGTCATACGGGTATCCCATACAAAAAAAACAGATAATCACAAAAATAGTGTGGGGTCATTTCAAGATTCACTGGACCAGAAAAGCTGAAATTTACATGAAAGCTATCTGACATGGTGGAGAATCATGTTGAATTCATGACCCCAGAAGCTAGGGTGGGGCCACAATAGGGGATCAGACTTTTGCATGTGAAGAGGGAAATTTTTTCTGAAGAACCACAGGTCCAGATAATTGATTTATTGAACGTCCCACACAAGAATCTGAGACGTAACCATTGCCAGTGAAGGGTTGCAAAATTTAGGCCTATTCTCAGCGCATATGGCCTTTGAGCAGGGGAGGATCTTTATCATGCTACACGGGGCATCGGTTTTGGCTGTCTCATCCGAAGGACCGCCCTATGAAGTTGCCTCTTACGACAAGCAAGGGGTACTGAGAAACTATTCTGACCTGGATCCTCGCAGGGTTATGATGGAGAAGAGAGTAAGCGAATTGGACACTTGGCTTACGAAGATGGTCAGAGTTGGGAAGAAGAGTAAACGTCCCCTGTCGACCGGTTACACCCGCCGTGAGCCCATTGTCTTCATCACCAATCTGCAGTCAAAACCAATGTATAAAGAACGGCTTAACCATTGCTATGAAACGCGTCTGACAGCATTTGACCCAATGACAGGTTATTAATTGTTATGGCAAACTAGAATGTTAAGATGACCATAGAATTGCGAAATGCTGTCTTTCAACGTCATGATCGTGATTGTTGGAACCCTGCAACAACTTGTTTGTAAGTACCGGTAGTCTGTCTCGATTCAACAACTGATCATATGCAGACAAGCTCTTGCGTATCGAATAAATATCTGAAGTTAACGATCCATGGAAAAGCTGAAATCGTCCCGTTTGTTATCTATGTCCAATAAAATATCCAAGTACGAAGCAGATGTGGATGACTGTGCATGGTGTCTTTTATTTCTAGTTTGCTGGGATATATCGAATCGACATATGGATAAAAATGATTATTATTAGTAGATAAAACATCGTCGATATATCGAAAGGCCACTGCTAGAGATTTCTTCGTCTTTTTATGTTTTGCAACAAGAGGTCAATGGGTCTTATCGGTCACCTTGATTAGTATTAATTAAAGGGATCGCTAGATAATATAATCTAAATTTCTTGTTCTGAATATCTAAGCTAAATTCTAGCATTCAGCAAATATATATGACAAAACTTAACTGCCCTTGCAAATGCCTATATTGTTGAAAGACTTTACGTAACATACTGGTTATGATAATTATATGTATGACCAATTTTGACCTGTCCCAAGTTAATGGTTGCAAAATTCCCAATTTGGGTATGTTACTTTCTGTTTTTCCTAAAATATGCATTTAGTTTTTATACTGTATAAGCTTAATTTTTGGTACATTCATTTCTATGGCAAGCCGAATTCACAAGAATGAGGTAAACATAGTTCACAGTTATCTACTGTAAACTATAGTCAACGATTCGTTAACTATATAGTTTACGAACTGTAAACCATAAAGACCTTTATCAAATAGTAAAATTCATGGGGTTCAAACCCTAGGGTGGTTCCAATATTGCCGTATAGTGAAAATGTATTAAATCTTAGAAAAT
>CAJDSM010093517.1:9079-20719 GCA_903981925.1 Ostrea lurida
TATCCGCTCTTGGTAATAGAAGGCTATAATTGAGGTCCAATGTGATACTGACCCAGGCACAAAGGGGATGAACCTCCGAAGGGGGGAAGGGTATTTAATGCTTAGCCAAAGGCACCATTAAAGACTATATTTGATCAAGGGGATCACAAGCGGGGTATGATTAAACTTCAGATTTTCATAATGATACGCTTTTCCCAGAGAAGAAAAAAAAATACTGTTTAAGTATCTTTACTTAACATGCTATCATTAAATGTATCTCTCTTTTATTCTGTCTCTTCATTTACTTGCAAGTGTGATTTGCTATTTTGTGATGTGTTCCATTTGAGAGTCTTTTTTCCTGAGCTTCAAACACTCTGGTCGTTGAGTGAAATGAATAGTATAAGGTTTTCAAGTCTCTAGTTCCGGCCCTAACAGACGCACAGAACAGATCCGGTTCTTCAATAAGTAAACAGTGTCTAAAATTTAAATCCAGGCTGTATCAACTCTGATCGATAATAACAGTCATTTACATTCTTTTTTAACTTCGGACATCAAACTCTGTTTCAACCCCTATCCAGATGTCTCAATGCAAATGTATATTGAATTAAAAAAAAACAAAGTTTAAAAAAATCAGATCTTTCAGAATGTCAGCTGCCAAGGAAAATTGAAACTGAATGGTTTATAAAGGGAGGGTGGTGTGGGATATATATTACCTCGTTTGCTGTCTTTATGGGAATTCAAAAGTAAGCAATATATATCAATCAGATGCATATACATCTAAAAATTCTGCAATTGGGGCATTACGACCTTGCAGGATGTATTTGGGACGACACAAACTTTTTTGTTACTTTTTAAGCGCGATTGTGCAGCAACTCATCTGTGAAATTATTATGCTAAACAAAGTGGACTTCTGCCCGATTTAAAGAAATTTGTGTATTGTTTTATTTTATTTTTTTTATTTATAATGTATTTATGTTTTGTACGTTTTTATTTTTGACATAAATGAGTTCACACATTGGTCAAGGCAGTGAGGTTAGGGTGGTACTCAGTAACACCATTCCTGCCAGTTAAATTCCTTTTTGTTTTACCTATGCTTAAGATAAATTACATCATGTGTATTGTGATCTTAGATACAACCAATTAAAACTCCAAACATTTTACACCTGATAACTATTATTGGGCTATCTATTTTGCAGAAATAATTTGCTTGAATTTTCACTTTAATTTTACCATTTTACAGGCAGATGCCCCCCTTCGTGCGCTACTCCTTTAACATGGCATTTTTTTTAATCAATATGGTTAAAGTTGCTATTTTCATTTTCGTCTGGAAAGTAAATATAAATCATATCCGGTAAATTTTTATTAAGTTTAGTGTAAGAATTTGTATCTTAAAAATATAAAATGAAAAAGGTTGACCTGCACTGTTGCCCATTCTTTGCTGGACCGCTGATAACAGGTGTCACCACGTAAGTTTACTTTTAGGAAAAAAAAAAATCGATTTTTAGCAAATTGGTCTTAAGATAATCAGGTATCGGTTTTAACATGTGGTTTGATTTCAAAAAATTAAATCAGTTGCAAATGATCAAATGTGATTCGATACTTAATTTACCTCATTGGGATTACATTTTCAGACATTAATTAAATCTAATCCATTAACTAATTTAATGGAAAGCATTTATTGTAATTTAAAGATCTTCGTGATATGCATATGCACTTGTGGATAAATCAAGACAATCCTGTATTTGTTATAAATATATTTTTTACCTTCTATTGTGTGAAACATCTTTGAAAAGGTTGTTTTTGTCAAAATTTAAAAATATTTTTAAATGGAGTTTCATGAACTTATCTGTGAAATGTGCCGTTTATAAAATTGTTTTACAAGTATTCACATAATACTGTCATCATGCAGTTGCTGACAAATTACAAGTAACTGTTTTTATATTCATGTTGGTGATGATGCAGTTCTGAATTTGTGAATCGAAATACCTGTATTGGGTTCATTTTTTGGATTACTATATTTTTAAAAAAATCATAAACTTATGTTAGAATTCCATTCGAGATCATTTATGACATATTTATTATATATTGGGAACAATTGCCAGTTTGTACACATGCAAAATTTATGATAGTCTGGAGTTTTGAATGTAATTTCTGATATTACCGTTTGGAAAATGGGGGGTAACCTTATAAATATACCATATTACCATTTATGACACGCTTAAAAATAAAAATTTTTTTTAATTATTATTATTTTTTTTTTTTTTTGCGTTTATCATACACTCATTACCAATGAACAATCTAAAGTGATTAAACACAAATATTTGAGAAATACGAGTAGGTAGGAGTGGGAACGTGCCTTAAAGCTGTCTTGATGATAATTGTATCTAATGATTTGAAACCTTACTTGAGCTGTAAAGACGTCAATAAAGTTGTAAAAACTTTCAACTCCAAAAATTTTTTTTTTAGTTTACAAATTGTCCTGAAGGGGTGTAGATAGCTATAATCGAAATAGATCATTCACTAATATAAATCAATACTAGCATGACAATTTGTAACTAGGTTCACTGATAATAGCTAGTAACAGACAATGTTTTGTTTTGTAAAATGTTACTATATAATTGTCCTTTTAAATGAACTAGGATTACTTCAACTCTGGGAATCTCTACTTACACTCTAAGCAAATTTCACAAAAGATGAAAATTCTTCAAAATCACCTTCTGTTTTAACGATATTTCAATTCCGAAAATAGGATAACTTTTGAATGCCATACCTTTATTGGTTCCGAAATTCAATAAACCCTTACAAGGATACATCGTGGCTCCAGTAACTTGGCTCTCCAACCGTTCTCTTTACTATTGACTAAAACTACTAAACAAGCTACAAAGAATTCTGTCAGGAGATACTGTTCCACTCCATAATATCAAGAAGGTGGTGTCATCAGAATGTGGATTCTTGAAAACTCTAAGAGCTTTTGGATACCTAATAACGAGAATTTTCAAAAATTCAATGCATCAACAGCGTATGAGTTTCTCTGTATCACTTTACACAACGTGATTTCTACGAGTGAATTAAATCTAGGCTTTTTCACTTATAGATAATTGTTTTTTTTTTAAACAAATAACGGCAGCCCGAAAATACCTTTTAGTCGTTGGACACAAGACACATATTTTGTGACTCTGATTGCCACACCAGTAGATTTTATGAGATGCTTGGGTTTTCTTATAGATAATATTTATGTATGTTGGATACCAGGTCTTCCAAATCGTAGGTATTCCTTTTGGCAATAATTTTGTGCCCCTTATTAGCGAACCCAATTCTTTTATATCATGAATGATGCAGATTTGTACAGAAACTTTACGGAATAAAAACAAAAATTGCGTTGTCCTTGCAATCTACATTATGTTATAGATAATGTGTTATCGAATTAACAATCATAATTTTCACAATTGATGTTCGTTTGATATATTCCCGCAGAACTCGAATATAAAGGAACACAAGAATCTGAAATCCTGCTTCATATTTGGATATTTATTCGACATTGATCTATGGAGACTGACAATACATTAATATAAGCCGATGTGACTTTACTTTACAATCATGCCTTTCTTTCTTACTGTAAGATACAATATCAACCTGTTTATGGTGTGTATGATTCAGATGTTCGATAGCATAGAGCATGCTATGCGTAATGAGGATTTTTAAAGCGGGCCAACTAACTAACAAAAAAAGTTGATGATGTAAGGGTTATAAAGAAGTCTGCGTTTTAAAGTCATCACTTTGAAATTCTACAGTTTCCGCTATAAGTGAACTTGTTTGCGATTATAAATTATCATAGATCATTGCTGACTTGATTTTTCATACCATTTGTTAGACTGTCATTTTCCTACTAGATTTGTTCCGGGTAATCCGTTTACCTTTATTTCGACTAAGGGGCTTCACGGCGGGTGTGATCCGGTCCAGCAGAGGATGCTTACTCTCAGGGCCTGATCCTGCCTTCGCTTTTGTCGAAGGTTCCATATGTGCCAATTAATTCACTAAGTTCATATGTTGTCTGATTTTTTTAATTCCCTTTTTAGACTGTATGTTCATTCTAGATTTGACGAGGGTAAACCCGTTTCTGTGTTGTATCGACTACAAGGCTCCGGCGGGTGTGGCGGTCAACAGAGGATGCTTCGCCTCCATGGCACCGTGATCCTCCTTCGCTTTTGTGAGGTTCCGTGTTGCCTACCTCGATTTGTAATATTTTTTTATGGACTTATGATAATTTGACACAATGTTCTTCCCCTTTTTTGTTAACGGTACCAATTTGATGCATCAGATGCCGCAATTTCAACAAATTTGTGTCCTTTCAGGTGATGATCAAAAGCGAAATGTTTGGAAGATCCGAACCAGGAAAGTAAAACTTCTAGAAAGTGAACAATGTAGTGCAACGAAATTGAGCCATAATACTTGAAGGATCAGAGTATGCCTGAGAGAGATAATCTTAATTTTGATATGACATAAAAATATGAATACAAAAGTGTATAATTGGGTTTATATTTGCATTGTGGGTAATATTCTACTAGGCAATACTATGACAAAATAGTTTGTAATTGTCAATTGTTTACTGAGTGATTAGCAGGCTGTGGTCTGTTTTTCAGCACATGTAAGTGCATTTTGCTGTGAATTTACTAAAATGGATAGTGTGAATCATAACTTAATGTTACAGTAACTTACAAAATGAAGAAATGCAGATACGAAAGATATATTATATATCCACCCCATATATGTTCAAAGATACGAGTAAGGGGGAGGGACTAAGATATAATCTTGGAAATAAAAATTAAATTCTTAAGATGTTGGTACATTGATATGCCCTAACAAAACATTTATTGGCTATTAATTTGAGAATATTACTTAATCTTGTCCATTATTGACTTTTAGTTCTCCACCGAATCCATTCTCATTTGCCAACACAGCATTGCCTGTATTTTTTAAAGTATTGGTAAGTGGTGAAGACCACCCTTAACCCGTGATCATCACGTATACCTAAATCCCCAGCAATGCAGAATGAACTAAGTCGTCCTTCAAATAATAAGCGACTGCATTTCTTTTTTCTTTAAAATTGATAATCCCTACCTCATATGTGCATATGTTCCTCAGATATAATTGTTCTAATTTTTAACATATAAACTAGTTCTCCATTATTTACTTCTGTTTTAAGTCGATGTAAACATGAAGATTTCATACTTATTTCTTCGCTGCTACAACGCTATCTTTCGTTCACTGCAGTTCATGGTAAGTAAGAAATGTGCTGTAATCATTGAGAGCAGTGCGTGGCACTATAAATCACAGATGTAGTGATCATTAAGAACTCGATGTCTGTTTCATTCTGCTCACCGTCATGTACAAATTTTTGTATAGATAAATACAATTTCTCATCAACATGTATCATCAACAGGCTAGAAAACCTGCTACTGCATTAGCAATTTAAACAAAAGATCCATGGACCACAACGTTTATCAGAGTAACATGGAACTACTCTTTAGTGGTCAGTTTATCAACAATGTGATGATTTTGTATATCATTGAATTTCATTTAAGGAAGTTTAGCTGCGCTTTTGAGTCAACTTCGATGCTATAACTTAAGTATTTCTGGTTCAAATCCTAATCCAATGGTGTAAAACTATAACCATTTATTATGAACGCTAAATCAGTTGATAAAGTTTTGTGGTCAATTAAATTTTTTAAAGATTTGGTAGGGACTATATTTTATTGTCAGAATGGATTGATAATTGAAAAGTTTAAAAAATTGCATGAAGTTTTACAGTTTGATATGTTCATCCAATACATCTATGTTTAACCCTAAAGGTATAATTCAGGGAAAGTAAGATCGTTTACAATTCCCTATTTTTCAAATCATATTTTAATCCTTTCTAACTTCAAACCTTCTCCTTGTGCATTTTTGGTGGGTCTTAAAAGCTATAATGTGAATAACTTTAACTCGTGTAACTGTAAAGTTTGTCTGATCTATATTCCTAAGTATAAAGTACATTTTCAGTATTGAATTTTCACCCCACTCAACCACTTACGCCTTCATACGTTTTAGTCCTTGGTGTTATTACATTTGGGAAAAAAATTATTTAAAGACGTTTCAAAGGAGGAATTATGGCCATCAATACATTACTATCATACGGGTTACACCTTCAATGTTGTAGGTTCGGTTTGATATTAGAAGCAATATCAAGTCTTTCATATTTGGTGTTTTTTCCTGATTTACTGATAAATCTCTTTTCAAATAAAATGCACCGCTATAATGAAAACAATATCAAAAAAAAAAAAACCAATACAAACAACAAAAAAAAAATAATAATAAAAAGGAGAAAAAGAAAAAAAAAAAGAAAAAGATTACACATTATTAAGTGAATCAGAGTTAATATGTAAACACACAGGTTGATAGCGAAGAAAATATCTTTTGATCCCTAATGAAATTAGACTATTGGGGTGGGCAATGGGACAAGAGAATATACTGTATACATACTTTGGATGAAAAGTTTAAATTACTCCAAGCACAATGTTCAGGGTACCATGAAATCGGTTTGACAATGAGGTCTTTCGATAGCTGTTTTATGTCATGACAGTTCTGTGCTTTGATTTATCATATTGTATGATATGCGACTAAGGGCTCAAGGGGTGTGACGTCAGCAGGGTGTATTCTCCAAGGCAACGATCCTGCTTTGTTTTGTCGGAGGTCGTGTTGTCACTATACTTGTTTGTTATTGTTTTTGAGATTATGCTACTGTTTTACAATGTTACTCGCTTTATTTTGGACTTTGCGTGATATTTGTCAATATACTCTAGCATATTTTCATTCAGAAAAAAAACCAAATAATGTTTTATATTGTTACAGCAATGTGTTGAAATATATTATAAAATGCGGTAACATTTGAAATGGCAGATGGTGGTGAATGGAACAACAAATTCTTGGCAATACAACCGTGCATCAAAATGTATCATTTTTTTCTTATGCCAGTAAGTTTGTCGTCTGGTTGGAACTTGAAGCGTTAAAATGCACATGATTCCGCGACATGGAAAAGACCAGGCCTGCAATACAACTCTGTGGCCTTTTACAAAAAATCTACGACTATGATCAAATTTGTGTCAGCTTATAACTTAACTGAAAAGCCACTTATGACCAGTAAAGAATGAAGCTTGTCTCTGTTTATGATGACTTAAGTTTTGCTCATTCAAAAATAGATGAATGAAGAATTATAATTTAAATAACTGTATTTTGAAATTTTCATCTTAATCGTGCGATTTTTGTGAAAGGGCCCAGATTATAAAGATAAATTTGTGTTCTTATTGTGGCTTCGTATAATGTAGTTTCAAAATGGGAAAAAATAATATTAAATTTTTATTTTTAACTTTTGCAAACATGTACATACAATATTCAAGTGATATGTATGAAATGATGAAGCACACTTCATTGAATATATCGTTAGTGTATTACATTTATAATCGATTGACACTTGATCTCTTTTGTTTAGCTGCTGATTGAAAAGATACATCATATGAATCTTTTATACAATAGATAATGTTAATCTATATAGTTATTTTATAGTTTTGTCCTATGCTCCAAAGGTATGCCCCAATCGAAAATAAATTCTAACAATTGTTAGGCCAAATAGTACATTCTAATATGTTAACATGCCCCTGAGATGTAAATATGCAGGGTCTTAATTTGTATGAATTGAAATATCTCCCATATGAAACTCAGTAATGCTATATTTTAAAAATGGAACAGAACCGATGGTATTGAATGGTTTTTTTTATAAGTGTTATTTTCCAGCATTCAAGTCACAAAAGAATATTTTCGTGCCATAGACAAAATTTTGAGAATAAAAATAACTCACGAAAAGTCCTACTATTAAAAGCTCTGGCAGGTGATTTTTAGACTGGTAAAGCACTGCAGTATTATAACCACGATATATGTTAGTGCAGCACTTTATTCTTCATTTGAATGTGTTGCCATTATGTCCTGCTATTCCTGTATAAAACTTTGGTCCTGCTGTTACAATAATCGGCCTATCTCTGGTATCTCAAGATGGAACAAATTTGGATATTTAAACTATCTGAGATGGATGCATATAAATGTTAATGGCAAAGATCAACGAACAGTGCAAAGTCTCGCTAAGTCTAAATAATACATAAACAAGAGTTGGGCAATACGACCCTGGAACACAGAGGTGGATGGGCCTAGGAAGGGTAGCATCCCTGTTTTGACTGGTCACAACCCGAGCGTGAAACCCATAGCCTTGAATCAGGTAAACGGAACAATCCGTATCCAATAGTGTGTGGAAAAGGCTTAACAATGGCTATGAAC
The DNA here is from genome assembly GCA_903981925.1 of Ostrea lurida. NCBI lineage: Eukaryota > Metazoa > Mollusca > Bivalvia > Ostreida > Ostreidae > Ostrea > Ostrea lurida. The sequence goes on from CAJDSM010093517.1 coordinate 17,420, forward strand.
ATATAATCAGCATTTGACTCAATGATAGGTCATTTGATAAACTAAATTGTTTCCTAACGACCATAGAATTTACGAAATGCTGCTTTAAACGGTGACTGTTGAAGACCCCTGCCAAACAACACTTGTCTGTATAAGTAGCTTGCCTCGATTCAAGAAACTTGATCGTAAGCAGAACAAGCCTTGCGTATCGAAATAAGTTGAGCGCATGCACCACCTATGCAGGTGATGAATGGATATTGTACATAAATTGGGAAGTTGACCGAATGGAGAAACTGAAATCAGGGTTCCCCGTGTTTGTCATAAACAGGTTGAGTAGTTTAGTATTGACTACTCACGGGCGGGTGTGACGTCAAGACAGGGGATGCTTAGCTAAATATGAACTCACCCACCAATTGGTAAGGAAACTGCTTAAATATGAAGCTTCCCTCCTGCGAACAGTAAATGAAGTATCATATGGGGTGGGTGAATTCTCGAAAATAATTATAAATCAATTAATATATATCCCATGTAAAACTTTATAACCATTGATAGTCTCGTCCCTATATTAATTAGAGATCATAATTTTTAACAACCTGAATCAATCGGATAAACTAAGTGTGCTTGCCTAATTATACTATCAATCATTGACATTGCTGCTTTTGAAAAAAAAAGTTTGGCAAAAGAAGTGTCCGTATGTAAAAAAGAAAAAAACTCAAAGAATCCTTACCTTGAGGGTCATAATTAAGACAAACACGATTTTTTGGTTGGCAGGAAACATTCATGTAAATTCACACTTTTCTTGCACCATGGTTCTTGAAGAAAAGGAGTTTTGCTGAGTTCACCCTTTTGCGTTTCCTAACTTTCGGAAAGTGGAACAAGAACACAGAATTTTAGAAGCAATACAATTTCGAAATTATTTCGAATTAGCATATCCATTTTTAAGTTTTCATATCTATTCTTAATTTGCGTGTGTGAATTGCTGTTAGATTAGAGAACCAAGCAATTTGTTAATCTCAACTGAAAACAAACATTCTGAGAGTATTGCACAGCAATACATAGTCCCCCTAGCGGTTACACAAATTATTGGCCGCAACAATATCTAATTTCATTATATAGGCTATATCAATATAGATGTACTTATGGTAAGGAATATTGGTGAGCAAGGACAGGAAAAGGGCTATAACTTAGTGACAAATAAAAAGATCTAATCCAAATTCGATCTTGATCTGTAACTTGGTATGGCAAAGCAATGTTCCAAATATCAAATGAATAACTGCAAGCAGTGAGAAAAAAGAGTGCGGAAAACGGATAATTTATGGAAATTTTTAAGTCCAATGGCCATAACTCAGTAATAAATGAATGGATCAAAACCAAACTTGAACTTCATATGTAACTTGGTATGGCAAAGCAATGTTCCAAATATCAAATGAGTATCTGTAAACAGTGAGAAAAAAGTGCGGAAAACTGATATCTTATGAAATTGTCTTAGTCTAAGAGCCATAACTCAGTGAATCAAAGTACTGACAGTACTGATAGACGGTGGCTTGGATTTGGAAAAGTCAACATGAAATATTTTCATTTGTAACATTGAGAAATATGTTCTGCTTGTGTATAGTGTAGAATTTTGAAGGATTAGTTTACCAAAAATACCTTTTACTTACATGTACAAGCAGTACAGGGCATCATCGCTATAGAGAGGCATACCAGTAAAAAAATCAAAACAAATCTCATCAGATCACATTACAAACAAAATGAACAACTGTAACGAATACCGTATCATGTTACAGAATTAAACTATCCAAGAATTAAGTCCAATGGAAGTTTGTGATGGCCTATGAAAGGCAACATATTCGACCCTACAAAAAAAACTTTTTCAAAAAATCTTGACCACATTCCCAACCACGTATGGATATGAAGCTTTCACTGGGAAAGGAAGCCTTGTCCACAGATTCTAATTTATTTCAATATGTGAGATTCTGAATGGTCGCATTGAAATCTTTTGTAACTGTCGATGTGATCAAAAGTATGTCCAAAACAAAAGCCTTTATAAAAGTTCAATCTCTTTCCACACCGCTTCGCAGTGGTTTGTGTCCGCCAATAGGAATTGGCCTCAACTAGGCCGCAGAAAGATTTCTCTTTCCATTGGTCTGGTCTCTGCGTGAGTTAGATTTAATGGACGAAGAAGTTGGTTTATTATTTAAAAATGTTGACGATTAGGCGAAGGAGTTACCAAGATAACAAAGCAGACATTCTGCCTAGTGATTTCCTGTGTTAACTGGCTCACCGTTTTTTTTTCATAAATATAACTGAATAAAAAACAGTTTTAGCAACTAAAAGTTAAAAAATCAAGCTTAATAGGCATTTTATGGCAATATTATTCTTAGCCATAATTTTTCATAGATGATTTGAATGATCGATTTTTCCGTTTGGATAAACAACTATATCAGCACTTTTAAAACGAAGCATTGCTTTTCCCCCTATTGTTCTTTTTCTGGCATAGAAGAAAGAGGGCCGGAAAAAAAAGTGAAAAATTGTGGCTTTCCTATTTCATTCAAACTGTTTGCAAAAAATATCTCGTTTTGATTGAGGGAATGTTGCAAACTGGGGATATAAAAAAAGAAATAGATGTTTTTTCATTATTTTGCGAAATGAATTTTTTTTTTCCTATTGGAAAGTTTAATTCATTGGAATTTCAAACTTCAATTTTGCCGAAACATCTTTTTGGGTTTATCTGAAAAAATTAAGAATGTCAGTTTATGTAATGTGAAAATTAAGCTTGAATACGACACGTGTTAAGACTGCATGTTTAGATTTTTAATTTTTTTTTTTTTTTACAGATTGTGGAAATATTTTCAAAAGGTAAAAAAAAAAAAGTTGCTACCAACCTATTTTTAACCAGCTATAACCATGATATACGTATAAAGTGACAGATATACATGTATAGTGTACATTTAAGAGCGATATTAAAAATAAAACAAATGCTAAACTTTTTAAAATATATGTTGATGTAATCTTATAATTTTTGATTACTACAGCGGAGTTGCATCACGTCGCGTTGACAGGCGCGGATCATAGATCAAACACTAGACGACCCGCGCCTGTTATTCAACTTACTCAAAACTATCAAGCCTTTTAAAATAATTGGTATTTACCTTTCTAGTCCTATCTTGCCTATTATTGAAAAGACTGACTAAATCACTGCTTAAACAAAGCCGAATATAGTGTACATTTACAAAGGATGTAGTCCCTTACGAGACGTAACATTGATAAGGCTAGTGTACAACGCGTCAACAGATTAGAAAATAACAAAATGAAGGTGAA
>CAJDSM010093526.1:0-15934 GCA_903981925.1 Ostrea lurida
GCCGAATGTAGCCCTCTTCGATTTTTTTAATATATTTTGACGTTCATGTTTACTGCATCATTACGGAGATCCTATGTTGTAAACCCCCCCCCCCCCCCCCGAAAAGGAGGTTGGGAGAAATTTTCCAAAGAACAACCACATTTTCATGAATAGACGATAGTACTGTGCTCAAGCCAGCCAAGGACTGCCCATTACTCACCGAGCGAAAAATTAGTATTACTAATAACAAATTAATAATCTAATTTAGCAAGATGACCAACAAAATCTCCGGATTTAAATATAAAACATCTGGTTACACTAGAAAACCCTTGTCGATTCATATTGTGAACTTGTGATGGAAATTGGACTGTGTGGGAAATTTACTGGTATCATTCAATACCAGGGCGGCTAAAGGAGCTATGATCAGAATGAAAGGAAATTTGACTAAATATTGAGGTAAGATTTTATTCTATCCGCAGCAATAGCTTTCAAAAACTTCACCAAGTGGCTGTATGCGTTTCGTGGTAGCAATTATAAAAAGTGGTCAATAAAGTAGTTCCGGCTTTACGAAGGTAGTTCATGGAAAAATCATCCTAATTTCAAAAGGTGTTTTAGCCAATGAGAATCGACACTAGGTAATCGTAATCACTTGAAATAAAATTAAATGATATGGCTCTCAACACTGCAATTCTATTGAATGGATCATTAAGGCGCCGCTATTGAAGCTTGATAAAAGACGCATGTTTTCAATTATGTATCTGATATTTGTACTTATCATAGTTCTGATAAAAAAAATGGTGTATTGGTACCATGTTTGAAGCATGGTAATATCTAAAAAAAAAAATAGAAAGAAAAAAAAACATGCCATGAAGACTCATTTTTTTTATCTTGTCGATATATTCATAGGAAAAAGAAAATGTTTGGAAAATTACTGGTTTTTGTGTTTGTTTTTGTTTTTTTTTTTTTTTTTTTGGTCTAATTATTTTTTTTCCTCATCTACGAATAAACTCTGCCAAAATCGATACTATGTATATCAGAAGAGATGTTTTTTAAACGATTTTAAGAGAGAGTGACAGAATTGTGCAGAAAAAACTGCTGATTTTCGAATTGAATCAAACAACAGAAAGTGTTTTCCCGCGTATGTCAATGAGACAGGCAAGGTTTTTTTAATTGATTTTTTTTTCCTTTGTAGCATGAGTGATCTCTCATTTCTGGACTAAATCTCCCATGTATTCCAAGTTTTATCTCCATTTGTACAAAATCACTTTTTTATATGAAATAAACAATGTTTTTAAACTATTGTTTTTTTTTAAATTATTACGCAGAAAATAGATAGCATACTCGGCGCACCCGGATCTTGATTGTGAGCCGCAACTGCGCACACACCACATCGCGCGAGCCGGTTGAGCCGGAAAATTTTGGTAGGCGCAGCCGGCTCACGATTGTATCCATGGAGACGGTTGTAGCGATAGTGGCTTATTCTGAGACAGAATGTATAAAATAAAATAATGACAGGTACTCTAATGAAATAAACATAATTTGTAAAAATGTTGGCCTTTTCTGTGCCAAAAAATGTTATATACGGTAGAAATTCAACATTTTCATTACTATATGCGCCGGGTCACTTGATTCTAAGAAATAGCCCGGGTATATTCGGTTCGCCCGGATAAGGTCAGAATTAAGTATGCTATAAGTGACCAAAAAAAAACTTAATAAAGCCAAATTTATGGTATGGCGTCGTCCGTCCGTCCGTCTGTCTGAGCCTTGTAGGCAGGATACAAACTAAACAGTAAGTTCTAAGGTCTTGCAACTTGGTACATTCGATAACCATCATGATAAGCTTATTGTTTTTAAATTTCGGAGGTCAACATAGTATCACTTGGTACAGAAACGTTGTACGCAGGATTCAGAATGATCCATAAGCTCCGGGGTGTACATTTGAACAGCATGACGATAGGAAGATGCCTATTGTTTTTTTCAAGGTCAGAGAAATCAATGGGCGTGAGAGCGTAGGTCGCTTGAGCAGTAGACAACGTGGCTTGACAGGGTAATTGGACACAAACTGAACTCGTAAAACTTCTAGGATTCTACTATAAGCGTGATCACATGCATTTAGAACGATCCTTTATAAATTATTGTTTTTCGAAGTCCAAAGCGTTAAGGCCAGGGGCCGTTAGACTTGCATGGAATTTTCAAAGGGGGTGCACAAGACTAAGCATAGTCTCTGACTAATTTGGCAAGGCGGTCTGAAGGCGCTGACAATTTTTTTTTTTCCAGGTTTCTCCCTTCCCAACTGGTCCTGGTATTCGGGGTCGCAGGGTGCGAAAGCCCTCGGTAAGCCGCCCCTTTGATAGCGCATAGAAATCTAAGTCTGTAATTTTTGTCGCTTTATAATATGAATTGAACAATAATAAATAAATATTTGTTAGCACTTTCTTTCGGGTTTGGATGTCCACTTTAGTCCCCGCGGGTCTCGTGACGGTCCCATTGTAGGGGGTCAGGGGCGAAAGCCCTCAGAAGCTGAGAGGATCTTAGGCATTTTTTTTGATTAATATGGAGGGGCTGCACGATGCACTTCCAGTGCATCCCCCTCCCCCCCTCCCTGCTTACTCGCCATTGAGGTCATAGTAGGAGCTATTGATGAAACCTTGTAGGCCTAATACGACCGTCAGGTTAGTGACCTAATGGCGCTTATGGAAGAGTGTCGTGTTGATTGCATTCAGTTATAATAAAGAACTAAACATAAAGGACAGTGCTAAATGCTGTTCTTCAAATATAAATCACCTAAATATGTTAGAACGAAAGTTTGAGAGAGAAAATAAGTGTCTGTATGTAAACTTTGGTGTCTTTATTTATATATAGTATTGAAATTGTGCAAATTAGGTAGATGTTCATGTCTAATGATCTGATATCCTTCCATAAAACTCCATTGTGGATACAATATGTGATATGAAATACAATAACTTGCTATAAAAAAACCCAAAAAGGAAATCTTTTTGATGACGGCCTGGGAAGGATGACAATAGTTATCTATGTAAATCTCTCTCGTCTCTCTCTTCGTCTCTCTCTCTCTCTCTCCTCTCTCTCTCTCTCTCTCTCTCTCTCTCTCATCTACTCTCTTCTTCTCTTCTCTCTCTCTCTCTCGTCTCCTCTCTTATCTCTCTCTCTCTCTCTCTCTTTCTCTCTCACTCTCATCTCTGTCTCTCTCTCTCCTCGTCTTCTCTTCTCTTCTCTCTTCTTCTCTTCGTCTCTCTCTCTCTCTCTCTGCGTTTGTTATGATTACAAATTTAATAACAAAAAAATTAATTCCTTGATTATCTTTACTTGCCTGTTTGTGATTATTATGACACATCCTTTTCAAAAAATTTTTACCTCTCCTTCACTCGTCTGTGCAAGTCAGTCTGCGTCTTATCATTCAGTCTGGTTCAAGTAGATTTCTTTGTGGATCGCGACGTTTAAATTCGAGGGATTTAAGACTTTCTCGGCTAGGATCGATCGCCCGTCTAAATTCCACGTGATCTAAGAGATCTAAATTTGATCAGAAGTGCTTGTCCTTGATTAAAATCAGAAGTTGAACTTTGATTCTGACTGCTCGTGTGGAATTTGTTTAGCAATTTCAATTTCCAGATATGATGCCAAACTTCACAGGAACGGACCAAAGTATCATTAAGAGGTGACTTCTACAACCGGTCTCTATATGTGACTTCCCGAAATATACGATATAACTATCGAATATCAGTGTTTATAAGTGAAATATCTTGAACTGATTTGCATAGATTTAAGAACATCTAAATTCTAATTTTGAATTTACACATTAGCTTATTAGTATTGATTCAATTTACATATCGATGTACGTGGTCACCTTTAGATATATAAAATGGCTGTTTTGTTCACTGTAAGAAGTAGCAAGAAAATAAAACCATACCTTTTGATTTTAAACTGCCTCACCAAACAACCAGTTATACAAACACAACACTTGTTTGAAATCTATCGTGGTTGATTTTTAATGTTAGATGTTTAGATTCACTGTTGCCCGTGATAATTTGACAAAAAGCGTTGTTCCGTCCGTCTCTTTGAATTTCCGTGAGGAGATTCGGCCTTTCCAGTTGAATAGATCGGGTTTTCTGGAATGACTAGGATGTATTGCTTTACTTTTGATTAGATATTATTCACCTCACTTTCTCTCTTCACAGATAGTAACTCTTGTTTCATTTTTGATATCATATAAACTTGCCTGGTTGATGATTACTGACCCATTATTATGTGGTTTTCCAGTACTCGATGCACGTGCGACAAGAATGATACGTCTAGCACGTGCTTTTCTTTTAACTGAGTGTTTGGATTATTTGGTATGTAGGACAAAAACAGAAAGATTGTATTCGAATGCCTCGGTAAGTACTGAATTATAATACATCATGCAACAAACTGATCGCAGGCTCTGTGTTTCAAGGCGAAGCGCATTGATGAAAAGTTTTTAACCGTCTAAAATTCTCTGGTTGTATTACCTGCATATTTACCCGAAAAGATTATAGGATTTTATTTCTTATTCTCATTTAATTTCTAATACAACCAACAAAACAATGTCCATTAGACATACTTTTTTGTTCAGGTTCTCTGATCGAAGAACACCTCAATTCTTAAATAGGTGTGGTTTAACCAATGAGTAATTCGGCGTTAGGTGGATCACCGTTGAAATTAATAATTAATTGATAAAATTGATTCTAACACACACTTTTTGCTGATATATAATATTTGGTTTAAAATGTTCTATAGTAAAATTGATTTGTATTTCAATGTCATGCCCTGGCTTCTCTCATCATGGGGACGTTGCATTTTACCACTGCCGAGTGAAGGTGCATGCATGAAACTTTAGAGGCCTAATGCTCGGCATCTCAGGCCTTTGAGCAGGGAGGTTTTATCGTGGCCACACCCTACTGTTGACATGGTTTTTTGCTAGAACCGCCTCCATTCTCAATAATCGCTTTTAACGATTATGTCAAGTGTACGAAGGACCTTATTCAAGACCGGTCCTTCTTCAAAGTCCATACAAACCGTTGATAGCGGCAATGACAATTCCCCATTTCGTGTTAAAACTCGTAGTAACACAGACCCATTTAGCGGCCTGTGTAAAACTGTTGATGAGCAGAGCTGATTGAGCGTCTCCTCTGACGTAGACCCCCCCCCCCCCTCTTCATGCTCTTAGAAGATAAGTGCTGCGTAGCTGGCCTTTGAAGTACTGTGTAGCTAATTACTTACATCACCAACAATTCTTTCAAAGTCTCTCAGGAAATCCATTAACAATTGGAAGCGCAAATCCACTATCAATGAATATCTTGCAAGGCCTTTCTATAAATATAGAAATTGGCGAAGTAAAGCAATGTGTTGTTTTAACGTTAATCTTAGCGTTGTAATAACATATATACAAAGTCGAAGTGTAGGGCAATCACGGAAACCTCGACAACAGCGAAGACAGGGTCAGGCGCCCATCGAGGAGTAAGCATCCTCTGCTGATCGTTACACCGCCTTGAGCCCCTTAATGAAACCAAAGTAAACCGAGGTATCCGTCGTCAATGCTAGTACGAAAATGCAGTTCAATGGGAATGTATGCTAAACTCCAAAATCCGTGGATTTTTTAATTAAATCCCCCCTAAAATGATTTCCATTCACTAACTTTCTCTGAAAATCAATTCCCCATTTCAGTTCGTTTTAACCTATACAGAACATTTTCAAAATGTTTCCTATAAATCCACATAACAAATGAAAGCGCTCAGGTCTGGCAACGACACGCAAGTGCCAAATTTCGTTAGCGTGTGGTATATAAGGCCACCAATCAACCACTTCGAACAATAGACCACTCCGGACCTCTTGTTGTAAATTGTACGCTTTTCTGATGACAATTATCCATGCTACCACTCAACAGTATTTTCATAAATTATATGGACATTATAAGGATTTAAGTTGCCTAGAATGGCCTGTCGTTTATATCAACATTATGTCTGATGTGTTTCATAAGCAATTTTTTAACCGTTTACATTCACTGATCTGATTCAAGGAGTGACTCTGTTTAACACCCTGATGAAGACAAATGGGGTTACTCTGGATGTGACTGTTTGACAGAGGATGCTTACTTCTATTAGAGCATCTTACCGATCCTATGCTATTTCGAGAGTTGTACTTGTCTGAGTCTAATTTTCACAAGTTTTCATAGGACTTTATGAGACTAAATCTTTGGCCACTTTTACTATTATAAAAATTGTTTCTTATCTGAAATTATATAAAATTATTTTTATTAATCAAGAATCAACATTTGTAATCTGGACATAACAACTCCTGTGATGCCGATTGATTGCATTACTTACAAGTTACGAATTTTGAAAAGACGGTCCCCATCGTTTCTAACCTAGAACAAAGTGCACGAGAAATAAACATTGCAAATGTAAATCGATCCCGTTTACTTAATTTCGACTACAGGGCGTCACGGCGGGTGTGACGCGGTCGCAAAGAGGTGCTTACTCTTCCATGGCCACCTGATTCCTACCTCGCTTTTGTCGGAGGTCGTGTTTGGCCCAGATACACCTGAATTTTGTATACTGTTATTTTGGAATTGAATTACGTTTTGCACACAATGTTAACTTCGCCCTTTTGTATTACCACTGATATATTTATATGATTGTTTGCTCCACTCCTATTATGTTATTCTACTCCAGACTTACAAGATTGATCACATGTTCGTCTGTCCTTGCCTTTACATTTAGCTTATCGCTGATAATTTTTTATAATTACAGGAGAAAATACCTTTGGATATTCACCCTGGTGTCCTGGATTGATTCAGATTAAAGTGGCTCAAAGGAGTGTGTCAATCCTAGAATGTAAATAAATAAATTAAACAAAAACATTATTGATCGCCGTTTCTTAGAAATCATCAATTGTGCATAGTGTGTTAACTGAACGATACTTCATATTGCAAGACAGCTGTATGGCAGATAGATCATACAAAAAGGCGAAGTTAACAGTGTGTCAAAACATTAATAATCATAACAAAAGAAAACCAGGTACAAAACGTAGTTAGGGCAACAACGGACCCTCCGACAAAAGCGAAGGTAGGACAGTGCCCAACTGGAGGAGAGGCATCCTCTCTGACCGGCAAACCCACCTGGAAGCACCAGGGAATAAGTAACGGGATTACACGTAGTCAATCTAGTAGGAAAATGACAGTTTAAAAACAAAAAGGGAGTACTCCCGCACCCAACACCACACCTCCAGCTCACACCCGCCCATACCCCACCACCTGAATAATTGTACTAATTGCAACCAATGTCATCTAAGCGACCGTAGAATTTCGCGAAGTGATGACTTTAACGAGATTCGTTATCACCCCCCCCCCACCCGCCCCCCCCGCCCAGCATCAAAACTTTTTTATTAGTAGTTGGGCCTCTGCTTTAAAAACACCACGCCTCACACTCACATACCGCCACTAGCATCGCCTTGCGCATCATCGAAGTCAAACTGGTAGACTAATACACAACCATAATACAGTTTGATAGGTGGTATATACTACATAGAAAGGGAAAGTTACGATTGCAAAGTTAAAGTCATCAACGCTTATCATATAATGTAGTTGTCAGTCTGCCATTTAGAAGTCAATATTAGTAAAATAATCCAAATATGAAGCAGATATGTTCAGATTCCTTGCGTGTCCTTTATATCGAGTTCTTTCGATATATCAATGATGGACATAATTGTTGAAAGCAATGTGATTGCTAATGTGATAACACACATCAAATCGGTGCTTATCAAAACCCCCAATACGAAATGCTTTTCGAAGTCCAAAAGGAAAATAAATATAAATGAGTCAGGATGTTTGCAATTCGGGTTCCCTTACTTATATTACCATAATATCTAGAAAGTAAGAAGTTGAATTAATCTTTTGGATTCAGGATTCTGGTACAGGATCACCACCAAACATTTCATGGGCGAGGACCTTAAGATCAAGAACATTGATGTACCATTTTGAAAGTGTTCTGACTATCTAGCCTTCTGCAAGACAGTCTGCAATTAAAACCTTTCTGATTGCAAACATGGATCGCCACCTACAAAGGGTAAACTGTAGTCTTCCTTAGAGATATTGTGTACTACAGTCCCTTCTAACTTTAACCATATTTTCCGTCGCGCTCACCTTATGCTCACTATAGAGTAATCATTGCGTTTTAGGCGCTCTGCGTGCGTTCACACCGTGCGCAGTAACCCCGTTTACAGTTTGGCTTTCAGCAGACGTTCACGTGCGTTTCACAGTTCATTCAGGGTTCAGTCTTTATCAATTGCATATGACTATTCGAACTTCCAAAAGACAATGTAGAAAGGCTACAATACAAAAAGGGTAAGGCAAAAAATCCCGTGTGTATAGAGTGGAACGAACTTTCTTATCTACATAGGAATTTTGATTGTGAAGTTTTTTAATGTCAGGATTAATAGGTAGATGTCCGCAATAGCTTAGAACAAAGTTCCAAACTAAATTTATTTAAGAGATATACAGGTTACATAATACTAAAATATTTTTGCGTGGTGTAGAAAAATTAAAATTTTAAGTTTAACTTGTGCCTCAAACCAAGTGTAAAATAAACCTTTGAAAAAATCAATCGTACTAAAATGAGCGGTAGAATCAATTGCGGCTTCGGTGCTTTTTCGTAAATATGTATGAAGGGAAAATCCATAACCTCTCTGCGCCATGTGCGACAAAGAAAATTAAAGGTAAGCGTGCGAGTTTGTTTTACAATTGACCAGCCACTTATTTCATCGTTACTAACAACGACTGGGTGATAGAATGACCTTTGTACGACGATGTAATTCCAGTAAATAAGATTCACATCTCATTCTAAAAATGTGGTTATGTGATATTAAGAACTATAAAGACTACGAATGCTGTGTTGATTTGTTTACGTTCTAAAAGAGATCGCGTAAAAGTCAGTGGAAGCAAAGAATTGGCGGCGCGGTTCAAAAATGGGCTATTTTACTTGTGTGACTCCACAAATATAAATAAACTAGACAATGATTTGACATCTTTGAAACGCGATCGATATGATTTTTTATTTTTAAAAAAAAATAATTCTTTCAGATGAACTTACAAAAATATGCACAGCATTTATTTTAGAGAGTAGGATATAAAATGCGCGCTTGTAATCCGTTAAGAATGTTAGCGACTCTAATCAAGAGGCAAAACATACAAAGTACAGCTAAATTAAGATTAAATATTCCAATGACCCAAGATCACAATTGCCCCTTAAAACTTGTTCTAAATTCTGAACCGAATATACCTTCCATGATGTTTATCATACAACAAAGGCGAATAGATACATCAAACGTAATCATCACATGTAATAAGATTACTAAAGTTTCACAAGTCCCCCCCCCCCCCATATTTTGACTGATTTTGTTTACATACCCTTTGTTAGACTATCATTTTTCTTAAAAGATTTGACTATGGGGTAATCCCGTTTTACTTTTTTCGACCTAACAACCAGGACTCACGGCGGGTGTGACCGGTCCAGCAATAGATGCTTACTCTCCATGGCATCTCTGATCCTACCTTCCCTTTTGTCGGAGGTCGTGTTCCCCTTCACATTCTATTTGTCATGTTTTTTTTTTGATTCCTGATTGCGTTTGACACGTAATGTTTAATTTTTAAGCCTTTTGTATGTAATTCAAAAAATCACAAAAACACAAACAAAATCAAGAGTAACACGGACCTCCGACAAACGGGAAGGTAGGATCATGCATGCCATGAGGAGTAATGCCATCTTTTGCTGACCGGTCACACCCGCCGTGAGTCCTTAAGTCGAAATATAGTAAACGGGATTACCATAGTCAATCTTTTAACGAAAATGATAGTCCTAACAAAGGGTATGTAACCAAATCAGTCAAATATGACTTAGTGATACTTTGTAATCTTATTACATGTATGATTACGTTTGACACAATGTTAACTTCGCCTTTTGTATGATAACATTCATGGAGGTGATTTTCGGGTTCAGAATTTTATGAAAATCTTCTAAGTTTTACGGGCAATAGTTGTGATTGCATTTTTCATCATTGAATATAATCTTAATTTAAGCTGTACTTTGTATGTTTGCTTCTTGAAAGTCGCTAACATCTTTAACGGATTACAAGCTGCCATTTTACCTTACAAACAATCAACACAAATAAAATAAATGCTTGCATTATTTTTGTAAGTCATACTGAAGAATTATTTTTTAAAAATTAAAAATTCATATTCGGATCGCGTTTCACAAGATGTCAATATTCATTGTCTAATGTTATTTTATCTTATTTTGTGGAGTCCACGAAGTAAATGCCAATTTGAAAACCCGCGCCGCCATTCTTTGGTTTCCACGTGACAACGCCGATCTCATTTTACGAACGAAACAAATCAACACAGCATTCGAGCGATAGTTTATCCTATAAGGCCTACTAACACATTTTAGAAAATGAGATGTGAATCTTATTTATGAATTACATCGTAGCTAAAGTTCATTCTATCACCCAGTCGTTTAGTAAACGATAAATAAGATGCGCCAAATCTAGTATTTCAATTTGTAAACAAACTCGCACGCTTACCTTTAATTTCTTGCGCACATGCGCAAGAGGTTGTTATGGATTTTCCTCTCATAATATTTACGAGATAAAGCACCGAGCCGCAATTAGATTCTAGCGCTCATTTATTACGATACTTAGATTGGTTTCATTTGCAAATTAGAGTTGCTGCAATAAGGTTATTTTACTTGGTTTGAGGCACAAGTAAACTTAAAAAATAATTCCTTACACCCGCAAAAAAATAAGTATTAAATGTCAACCTGTAATATCTTTAGAATAAATTAAGTTTGGAAATTTGTTTCTAAAGCTAATGGCGGACAGACTTCACTGTTGATAATCCCTGAGAGTAAATATACTCAACAATCAAATTCCTATGTGATAAGAAGTTTCGTTCCACTCTTACACACCGGAATTTTTTTTCTCCTTTATCCCTTTTTGTCATTTTAGCCTTCCTACAATGTCTTTGGAGTTCCCGACATGTCAATTGGCACATGAAAAAACGACTGAACCCTGAATGAACTGTGACGCACGGTTGAACGCATGCTGAAGCAAAACGAAACGTTAGCGCTGAACGGTGAACGCACGCAGAGGCGCACGGATAAACCGCAGGATGAGCGCAAAGGTGAGCATTAAGGTGAGCGCACGGAAATATGGTAAAGTAGAAGGGACTGTAGTACACAAAAGTATCTTGGTCTAAGAAGACCTACATTTTACCCTTTTGGTGCGATCCAGTGTTGCAAATCTAGAAGGTTTTAATCAAACTTCTTGCAGAAAGCTATGACGTCAGAACACGTTTAAAATGTACCTCAATGTATCTTGATACTAAGGTCCTCCCATTAATTTGGTGGTGATCCTGTACTCAGATCCTGAATCCAAAGATTTAATTCAACTTGCCTTATTTCTAGATATAAATTAAGGGGGGATTGGAAAAAAAAAGGGAAACACGCAGTGCAAACAGCCTGACTCCATGTTATATTCCTTTGACTTCGAAAAGCATCGTATTTGGGTCTGATAAGAACACCGATGATGTGTTATCAATTAACAATCACATCTTTTTCACAATTATGTCCATTTAATATACCCGAGAACTCGATATAAAAGGACACCACAGAATCTGACATATCTGCCTTCATATTTGGATATTTTACTTAATATTGACTCTAATGGCGACTGACAACTACTTAATATGATAAGCGTGATGACTTTAAACTTTGGCAATCGTCAACTTTCCTTTCTAATGTAGTAATATACCACTAATCACTGTTTTATGTGTGTATATCTACCAGTTGATTCGATACGCAAGAGCATGCTATGCGTATGAGGACTTTTTTAAAGGCGAGGCCAACTACTAATAAAAAGTTGATGCTGCAGGGTTATAACGAAACTCGTTAAAGTCATCATTTCGCAAAATTTCTACGGGTCGCTAAATGGACCTTGTTTTGCCAATTAGCAAATTATCACTGGGCTCATCATGCTGAGCTGATTTTGTTTTTCAATACTTCTTTGTTAAACCTGTATTTTCCTCACTAGATTTGACTACGGTAATCCCGTTTACTTTATTTCGAACTAGGTGCTCGCGTGGTTGACCCAGTTGTTTTTTTGTTCAGCAGCAGGAATGCGTACTCCCTCCTGGCACCTGATCCTAACCTCGCTTGTCGCAGGTCCGTTGCCCTACACTCGATTTGTACCTGGTTTTTTTTTGATTATGATTATGTTTGACAACAATGTGAACTTTCCGCCATTTTGTATGATCTATCTGCATAAGCTTGTCTTGCAAATAACTAGCCTTCGTCCACCATATGCACAATTGAATGATTTCTAAAAAACGGATCACTAATTGTTTGTTATTTATTATTTACATTCTAGGATTGACACCCTCCTTTTTGGACCACTTTAATCTGATCAATGCCAGGACATCCAAGGTGAATATCCAGGTATACGTCCCGCATCTCCTGTAATTATAAAAAAGAATTATCACGATCAGCTAATTAAAGCAAGGACATACGAACAGTGAACTCAATCTGTAAAGTCTGAAGTAGAATACATAATTAAGAGTGGAGCCAAACATCTATATATATCAGTGGGGATAATACAAAAAGGCGAAGTTTAAAACATTGTGTCTAAATCGTAATCTAAATCCAAAAAAATATACAAAATTCGAGTGTAGGGCAAATCACGGACCTCCCGACAAAAAGCGAAGGTAAGGATCAGGTGCCAATGGAGAGTAAGCATCCTCTGGCTGAACCGGTCACACCGCCGTGAAGCCCTTAGTCGAAATAAGTAAACGGGCATGCGACTGTAACATTTGCAATGTTATTTGCTGCACTTTTGTTTATTAGAATTCGATGGGACCGTCGTTCAAATTGTAAACTTGTAAGTAATGCATCAATCGGATACAGGGTGTGTTTCCAGATAAAATGTTGAATTTTTTGATAAATAAATAATTTTAATTAATTTCTAATAAGAAACAATTTTATAATAGTAAAAGTGGCCAAAAGATTTAGTTCCTCATATAATCCTATAAGAAACTTGGAAAAATTAGGAATCAACAATACAACATCTCGAAATAGCATAGGATGGTAAGGATGTCTAATAGAAGTAAGCATCCTCTGTCAAGACAGCTCCACATCCAGAGTAACCCATTGTCTTCATCAGGTAAACAGAGTACTCCTTATATCAGAATTCAGTGAAATGTAAACGGTTTAAAAATTGCTATGAAACACATCAGCACATAATTTGATATAACGAGCAGGCCATTCTGGCAAACTAAATCCTTATAATGTCCATATGATTTATGAAATACTGTTGAGTGGGTAGCATGGATATTTGTCCATCAAAGAAAAGCGTACATATTTACAACAGAGGTCCGGATGTCTAATTGTTCGAATTGTGAATTGGTGGCTATCATACCCACGTAACGAAATTTGGCACTTGCCGTGTCGTTGCCAAGCCTGGCGCTTTCATTTGTAGTGATTTATAGAAACATTTTGAAAATTTTATAGTAAAAGACTGATGGATTGAATTTTCAGAGAAATGTGTGAATGGAAATCATTTTGGGGGGATTTAATTAAAAAATCACGGATTTTTGTTATAGCATACATCCATGAACCTTTTGTCATTTTCGTACTAGATTCTGACAACCCGACGGATAACCTCGTTTACTTTTGGTTTCAACTAAAGGGCTCAAGGCGGGTGTAACCGGATCAGCAGAGGAGCTCTACTCCTCGATGGCGCCTGATCCTGTCTTCGCTGTTGTTCGGAGGTCCGTAATGCCCTACAACTCGAACTTTGTATATATGTTCCATGAAGCAGATTACGTTAAAACAAAACACATTGGTTTACTTCGCCAATTTATAATTTAATAGAAGCCTTTGCAAGATATCATTGAATAGTGGATTGCGGCTTCACATTGTTAATGATTTCCTGGAGAATTTGATAAGATTGTTGGTGTATAGTAAGTAATAGTACATGCTACTTCAAAGGCCAGATTAGCAGACCCTATCTCAAGAGCATGCAGAGGGGGGGGGGTCTACGTCAAGGAGACGCTCAATCACTCTGCTCATCGAAAACAGTGTACACAAGGCGTAGGTCTGTGTACTACATGTTCACGAAAATGGGGAATTGGTTCATCTGCTTTTCAACGGTTGTAGGTACTTTGAAGGGACCCGGGTTTGAATAAGGTCTTCGTACCCCTGCATATCGTAAAACACGATTGAATGGGGCGGTTCCAAAAACCATGTCAGCATGTTAGGTAAGTGGCACGAATAAAGACCCCTCCCTGCTCAAAAGGCCCTGAGTGCCCGAAGCATGAGGCTAAATTCTGCAGCCCTTCACCGGCAAGTGGTGACGTCCCCCAAATATGAGAGAAGCGGGTGTAAATTGAAATACATCAATTGTTACTAGAACATTTTAAACCAATATCTTAATATAGCAGAAAAAGTGTCTTGATCATTTTATCTTAATTTATTCAACGTATACCTAACGCCGATTCTCATTGGTTAAACACCTTTTAAGAATTGAGGTGATGTTTCGATCAGGAACGCTGAACAAAAAGTAAATGTCTATGTGACATTGTTTTGTTGTTGTAATATAAAATTAAATGATAAGAAATAATCTTATATTTTCGGGTAATTATGCAGGTTATCAACCGA
The DNA here is from genome assembly GCA_903981925.1 of Ostrea lurida. Lineage (NCBI taxonomy): Eukaryota > Metazoa > Mollusca > Bivalvia > Ostreida > Ostreidae > Ostrea > Ostrea lurida. The sequence goes on from CAJDSM010093526.1 coordinate 14,718, forward strand.
GATTTAACGGTAAAACTTTTCATTAAAATGCCTTCGCCCTTGAAATCAAAGATGCTCTCGATTCCAGTTTTGTGCATATGTATTATTTCATGTACTTACCGGCACTTCGATAGCAATTCTTCTGTTTTGTCCTACACTACACATAATCCCAAACACTCAGTACAAAGAAAAGCACGTTTTTGCTAGATCGTATCATTCTGCGCACGTGCATCGAGTACTGGAAACAAACACATAATATGGGTCGTAATGTCAACCAGGCAAGTTTATATGAATCAAATGAACAGAGATTCTATCTGTGCAAAGGAAGTGAGGTGATGATTATTGCTATAAAGAAAGCAATACATCCTATCTTCCGAGAAAAACTGCCGTATCTTTCAAACGGAAAGGGCCGATCTCTGCACGCGAAATTCTAAGCAGAGACGGACGGAAAACGCTTTTCAATATCAACGGCAACTGTGAATTCAACATCCTAAACATTTAAATACGACACCGATTAGATTCACAGTGTTGTGTTTTGTTATGTTCGTTTGGTGGTTTAAATAAAAGTTGGTTTTTTTTTCTTGCTCTTTTCAGTAAGCAACGCCATTTTAATATAAGGTTGAAAACTCACTACATCGATAATGTAAATGAATCAAGAATACTAGTAAGCCTAATGTGCTAATTCAACATAGAATTTAGTGTTCTTAGATCTACGTCAAATCAATCAGATTTCAGCTTATGAACCTGATATGTGATAGTTTTCATCTATGTTTTCGGGAAGTCCAGCCATATAGGACGGTGTAGAAGTCTCCTAATGTAACTTTGGTCCGTTCCTGTGAAGTTTGGAACCACTATCTGAAAATTGACAATTGTAACAAATTCCACGAGCGTCAAATCAAAGTCAACTTCTTGATTTTAATCAAGGCACACTCCTGATCAAATTTAGATCTCTTAGATCCGTGAATTTATACGGCGCGATCCCTAAGCCGAGAAGGTCTTAAACTCCGCGAATTTAAACGTCGCGGATCCAAAGAAATCGTTTGAAACGCAGACTGAATGATAACGCGACTGACTCTTCCAACAGACGAGTGGGGAGGTAAAATTTTTGAAAAGGATGTGTCATAATAAAATCCAAACAGGCAATAAATTTCAGGAATTATTTTTTGTTTTTAATTTGTAATATAACCAAACCAGGAGAGAGAGAGAGAGAGAGAGAGAGAGAGAAGAGAGAGAGAGAG
>CAJDSM010093534.1:0-12470 GCA_903981925.1 Ostrea lurida
TGCCATTTGGCCAAGGTTACTGGTAAAAAAAAGTCAGAACTTTGTATATTAGATTTAGATTCTTAGACTTTTCAATTTGTGCCCATTTGCCCGAGTTATGCCCAAGAGACGATGTAGGAACGAAAGTGACGATATTGGCAATATTGAAACGATATCATTGCGATATACCAGTCAACTAACTCATCATGCTATTGTCGATATCGTCAATATCGACGTTATATTACGCCCTTAAAATAGTGATATATATGATAGACTACTCTGTTACCTGGTCAAGACATTGGGTTCACGGCGGATGTGAACCGGTAGACAGTGGATGTCACTCCTTCTGTGCACATGGTCCGTTGTTGCCCCCCGCCCTTTTTTTTTTTATTATTTTGTATTTCCGTTGAGGGACGTTACGAGATTCCATATCTTTGTTACATGTATCTTTGTCTATTCATCATAGCTTTGTAGGATGATGATATCAACACGATATCATCATTCTATTTTCGATATCAACACCCTAATTGATCATGGAAAACTGTGTAGTATCTTTGCCAGGTGACGATATCGGCATGATATCGACATGCTGTTGTCAATATCGACATTGCATTTGGTACTTTGGAATGCAATGTATTCCATTCATGTCATGTATATAATAGATTTTAACTTTGTAAGATGAAGATATCAACACGATATCGTCATGCTATCGTCAATATCGACATCGTATTTGATCTTGGACATGCTGGGATGTTTCTGGTCTTAAGTCATTCGGCCTAGGACTACATGACTGGAAAACAGAAATGGAATATTTTTTCCACATCATAATTCGCAGTATCCTCACTTTAAATCAAGATCTTTAGGTCAGAGTGTTGAAGAACTGAAATGTTTGTTTACGCAATGGCTATGCAGTGTAGATATCGTAGCATGACGGTCACTTTAAGCGCTTAAATGACTTTGAATCATTGTCATTTTGATGTTTCTTGAACGTCCAACAANATTCAAGCACAATCGTAGCATGACGGTCGCTTTAAGCGCTTAAATGACTTTAAATCATGGTCATTTTGATGTTTCTTGAACGTCCAACAACTTGTTAATTTTGGGACAATTTAGATAATATCATGGTCTGATCCATAAGTAAGAAATACAGGGCTGGCATGATTCATGTATACTATGTTATGAATTTGACCAAGGCAGGTGAGCCACGTGGGCACATTAGTCTCTCTAAGACAGGTCTAGCTTCCATTGATATTTGCCTATACTTTTTATTTCACAGGGCAGCAAAGTCTAAACAAATTTCACGAGAAGCTGAAAGTTTCGGATGTTTGCTCCACCTTTTTCACTTTCTACAGTGGGACATTTCAATACCACAGAGTGGTTTTTTGCATCTGTTGGCAGAATGATGAAGGGACTAGAAAACCTCAACACACCCTCGTCAGTGAGATATACTACTTAGTCTGGTAGTTTGTTTATAATTTCAATTTAGTAGATGGCTTGTATATGTTCCAAGGTAAATACTGCTTGATTATCTGTTGTAGAATTTCCTGTAAAATATCAGTGTTCATAAATATCTCTTTGATGTACGTGTACTTTTGATATAATAATGGAGCTATAAGTAAATATGTTTATCTTTCATTGCATCACTTATACATCACATTGCCAATGGTTTTTACTTTTGATATCGCAACAAATTTTGTAATAAAAGTCTTTTCAGCTTGAACAAGTTACAGTTGTTAACAATGTGTCATGAATACTTATAAATATTATGCTTCTATTCCAAAGACTGGAATTTCGAAAGAAATAAAAAGAAAAGTAAATCTAAGAATAAACTTCATTTTTAAAAATACATGAGGGTATTCATGCACTATAACAATACAAAATGACATTCATTTCTAAAACTTAGAAGGTCCTGGGGAAAAATAGTATACTACTACACAACACCTTTACTTATAATCATATTACGTCTTTTAAATAAAGCATTATCATTAATGTTAATACATATAGGAGGTGTTAGAGAATCGCTCCAAGATGATGGATTATTTACAACAGATGACAGATTCAACCCACATATAACCATCAGCAAGATGCGTAGATTTCGAAAATCAGGTATGATCACAAAGAATGACCAACAACAGTGCAATATTAAATTGCCAATATTTTGGGATGACCTGTCCTTTCTTTAGGACAATAGAATATTAACATGCAAATGAATGTAAAATAAAAATGCAAACTAACACTACAACTAAGCTACATAACCTGATAAACTAACTAATAAAGCGGTTAACTCATTCTAATAACGTGTTATGAGGACATGTTTCAGGATCTTGACAAAGAATTCAGTAGAGGGTCTCTCAGTAGACCCCATACCCTAGACTTCCCCACAAGCTTCAATATCCTCCTTATGTGGAATATTGCTGCACAATGAGTTGATGTCCATTGTCACCAATATTGTGTTGTCAGGAAGGAAGCGGTGGTCTGTTTGAGATATCTTCAGCATGGTGACAGAGATGTAAATCAGGGAATTCTGAAATTCTCTCCACGGGATGTTCGGCTAGATATGCCTCCTTTGTGGATATTGGGGAGGAGATGCATGTAGATTAGTTCAGTGTTGATGCGCGACCAGAACATACTTTTCAATTCCCCCGTATTTTCATTTGGTTTAGTGTTAAGTTGCAGTTTTATTTTGCTTTCATTTCTGTGTGAATTTTCTATCGTCCTGAAGGTCGTCCTAGAAATTTGACAATAATTCTATATTGTTGTTGTTATTCATTTTATTGCGTTTTATATCCTTTTTTGTGACCTCGTATCCGCTATGGTTTTTGCTCTCTCTCTAAATTTTCATTGATCGACACAAAGTATACACAGACAACAGACAACACAGTTGTCAATTTGGGACAATCTGTTCTTCAGGAATACAAAATATTTACAAATAAATGAAAACTAAGACAGACGTTTTATTGCACCTGATAATTCCAATCTGTAGACTTTGTTTGTTCTCAGGTATTTAATTTACAATCACATTTATCGCTAGTTTTCGAAAAGGTCGTGTCTTTGGTCATTTCTATTGCTTTAGTTGACTTTGTGTTTACATTCACATTCGACACGTTGGTCCTAGTTCTATATATCCACATACACAGTCTGACAGAAATATAGACTAGAATTTTTAAGTAATAAAACTATTTTTTTTATTACCAGGAATAAAAAGAATTGAGCCTTCACATTACAAAGAAAAGAAATCTATGTACTTTGGACAACAGACAGCTGGGGGTATCCAACTTTGTTCAATGCTGAAACCCAAATCCGAATCTGGATATTATCACATCGAACACGAGATCAAATTCTAATTCTCGAGAAGATCAGAAACACTTAAAAATGAAATGATATACATTAATCGTAAATATATTTAACAGTGGTAAATCATATCGGTGAAGGTCAGCAAGACAGGAAGGAGAGCTAGTAAGGTGTATTTTATTCAATAGCTATAAATGTAATAGAATCAACAAATACTCGTACAAATTTTCCTCAGCTCTACTTCAAATATCCATTGTTTTGATTGTCGTAAATCATGGTTGTTACTTTCATTTCTGTTGGCTAGATATGTTCTATATGTAGTATCTTCGATTTGATTGGTTACATTCGTTGATCGATGAGTGGGTGGCAATTTAGTTAGGAAGAACGGCACGTTCTCCCTAACCTCTTCTAGGTTTCTGTTAAGTCTTTTTCTTTTATTAGGTCAATGTCTAAATTTTAAACTAGTATATATTGGGCTTTATCATTTTGTTAATAATTTCCATGATCACTCTTCCTTTTCCCACATATCATTTATAGGGCTTCCATGAATTATTGTTGATATTTTGTTAATAAATGTATAAAAGTTAAATTGTCTTGTGTGATTCATGATGATTTGAGGCAACGGAACCTCGAATCCAACTAATCTGGTAAGAAAGGGAGTTACATATATATAAATATAAATCATATACGGTACCAATTTTTATGCACAATAGATCTCCTTTTACAGTACTAGTAAATGAACTTCTAAGCATCTTCACAGTATATGAATATAAGATGCACTTTAAAGGGGCATGGACACGTTTTGAGCTAAATTTTTAATGTTTCAATTCAAATGCTTAAATCATGTTATTTCTAATGGTCAGCAAAAAAATTTGATCGTCATTTGTTGAGTTACAAGTGAGATACAGCACTTACAATTCTTCGCTATGTAAACAAGGCTCGAGCCATGATTTTGTTTACCTAGATTGAATATGCTAGTATATGTTCCGTTTAAAGCAGATTTTTTTTTTTCAAATTACAAGTTCATTCTGAATATAATTAAACAGTGTCCAATGTTACTCGCATCACATTTTGTTTTAAACATGGTATTTTCTGAGAATCAACCTTTACTTTAAAAACATAAACAAAGCATGAGCCCTGTTTACATAACAAAGAATTGTGAGCACTGTATCTCTCTTGTAACTGAACAAGTGACAAGAAAAGTTTTCCTGACCATTAGAAATAATGATTATTAGCATTCTAAACATTAAAAATGCAAGTATAAAATTTTGTTCAAAACATGTCCATGTCCGTTTAATGTAAACAAATAGATGATATAACCAAACATGCAAAAATTAAACTCTGGAAATAAGCTAAAACGCCTTTTCCCTTGAAGGGTTGCACCAGTCGTTAATACAAAGTTTTTTGCGATAGTTTATAAATGATGTTATTGTAGTTATAGTATATGTGTGTGTTTTATATCTGATAGAGAAATTTTAATCTCCATATAAATTAAATGACGTCTTTTATAATTGGGACTTACGGCGGCAAAGAAATAGATGTCATTCTTCTGACTTTTACCAAGGCCTTCCGCAAGGTTCCGCATCAACATTTGCTGTATATTTAATCTCCACTAAACTTCATCAACACGTCCTGAAAAAGGGGACAATATCATCGGAGTGAAATGTAGAATTTGGAGTTCCCCTACGCAGGCATGAGACCCCTGCTGTTTCTAGCGTTCATCGACTTTCCGGAAGCTATTAATCCCTCTGTCTAATTATTTGCTAATTATTGTCTGGTGTCCTGTTGCAGAGAAAATCTAGGCATTTGAATCTGCTTCGTAAAATGAGCATTTCTTTCGTAAAACAAGATGTGTTTGTGAAACACTGATGTCCCCGGATTCCACATGTCAGTGGAAGGGGCTTGCCATAAGGATTACGCATTTGAAATTTGAGAAGACTACCACTTACCATTCAAAAGTTATGACCAATATTAAAGTTTTGGAAAAGTAGGTCAGACGTCAAGGTCAGGAGGTAAAATAATTTTGGTACCAGCAGAAAGGGCTTGTCATAAGAAATATACATGCACATGTGAAATATGAAAGTCCTATCACTTACCGTTCATGTTTAAAGTTTTTGAAAAGTAGGTCAAATTTCAACGTCAAGGTCATGCTGTCAAATATTTTGGTACCAGTAGAAAAGGCTTTTGTCATAAGGTACACACATGTGAAATATGAAAGCCCTATCACTTATCATGCAAAAGTTATGGCCAATGTTAAAAAAAATTCTGAAGACAAGCAGACAGACAAACGGACAGACCAAAAACTATATGCTTCCGAATGGCATCTGTATACTAATGATATAGACGTCACGTAGCTTATTTATAGAGACAAGTCCCCGTGTCATAATCCCTTGCAATTAGTTAGGATCATCCCAAAATATGTGAATACCACTAACAAGCATCTGTGGACTTTCTATTTCGAAGAAGAAAAAAAAAACATCTGTTATTAACATAGTTACTGTAAATAGAAGGCAATAGGCCAGTTTGAGAGAGAGAGAGAGAGAGAGAGAGAGAGAAGGAGAGAGAGAGAGAGAGAGAGAGATGAGAGGAGAGATGAGAGAGGAGATGAGAGAGAGAGAGAGAGCAGTAGAGAAGAGAGAGAGATATTTGCTGACAGTGCCTCATAATGTTTGCGTTTCTTGTATGAAATATATTAGCCATTAGTTTCTGGGGAAAAGAAATTTTCATAACCCCATCACACCCCTTAAAGGTTATATGGACGCATGCTTATTCAAATAGAATTGCAAGTACACTGTACTGGTAACAATCTATATATTTTCCTTTAAAACAAGAGGCCCACAGGCCTTAACGTAAAACGGGTCCACCCGAGAGTATCATAGCCCACACAGGGAGTCTCATATTTGCATTTCTCAAGTCTCAATACAGAATACTTTAATTCACATGTTAATATCTTTCAATATATGCATGCATATGAGTTCCTATTCATATTATTTCAATCTCACACTATTGTTCAAGAATTTTTAATGAAAGGCATATTGGCTACTGTTAAATGCCAGTTGAGCTTGACCTTGACCTAAAATTCAAATAAGAACACCTTCGTCCATGAGTAGTATATATATATATGACTCTAGGTAGAAAGATAATGCTCGTGAACGGGAAACCATATTGCTACTTTGATTGTAGCATATGATTGCACTTGACCTTTGCCCTTTTGACCCCAATTTCAATGAGGAAACACCTTTGTCCATGGTAGACCATATGCATGATATGGTGACCTCTAGTGGAAAGGCTAACACTAAAAGTCTGGGAACCTTCCTGCCTACAGACGGAATGGACAGACAATCTGATTCCAGTAACCCCCCCCCCCCACTTGTTGCAGGGGGGTATAATTATGATAAAGGCTCCCTTCTGCATTCCAAATATTCATGTTACTTTTCATCATTAATATCATAAGCATTGAAAAAGATGCTTTCAAATGTTTTACATATAAACACTATGTACCAAAGTTTGCCCGCCTCCTCCCAGGTAAAACCCCTACCCCCGGGGACACCAAAATTTAAATTTTGTAAAGGCCTTCCTGCTCTACATCACTATGCATTTGGTTTCTCTCGAAACATGTGCGGTTGTAGAAAGAAGATTTTGAAAATTTGTCATTTTGGCAGTTTTTGCCCCACACCCCCAAGGCTCGAGGGTGTGCAAGAGACCTGAAATTTACAATTTTATGTGCCCCTTGTCCCAAAGATGCTTCAAGCCAAATTTGAAAGAATTGAGCTGGTGGTTTTCAAGAAGAAGTTAAAATGTTTAAGTTCTTAACACATTTCATATCACATGACCAATTGGGCCCCACCCTAATACTAAAACCCCTACCCTAGGATCATGAAATTTACAATTTTGGATAAAAGGTTCCCTATTCATTCAAATATCCATTTAGTTTCACATTAATTATCAAGACATTAAAAAAAAGATGCTTTTTAAATGTTTTATATATAAACACTATGTACCAAGTTTGGCCCGCCCTGGGGTCAGAACCCCTACCCCGGGGATCACCAAATTACAATTTTGGTAAAGGCCTTCCTGGCTTACATCACTGATGCATTTGGTTTCTCTCAGACATGTGCGGTTTGTTAAGAAGATTTTTGAAAATGTGGTCACTTTTTGGCAGTTTTTGCCCCACCCCAAGGCCCCAGGGGTGCAAGAGAACTGAAATTTACAATTTATGTGCCCCTTGACCCAACAGATGCTCATACCAATTTGAAAAGAATTGGAACTGGTGGTTATCAGAAGAAGTTAAAAATGTTCAATTGTTACGGACGAGCACGACGGACGTCGCACGACGACGGACGAAGACCAATGTAGCAATAGGTAGCAAAAATGTAGCGTTGTCTTTACGTGTTGTTCAACTGAGTGCACTAGGCTGATTTCTCAACTAGTCCACATGCGTCCTTCTTATCACGGTACAATAACGCACGCAATGTGCAATTCGTTGACCTATCTATCAAGCCCTTTTTACACAGTATGGTACTAAAGTCTATCACAATCTGTGTCTTTTTCAATGTGTATGAAATTGCCATTTTCCATTTAAATTACGCGGTAACGGGTTTTTTAATTTCTGAAATCTATTTATTGTGAAAGGCCACTTGCTTATTTTTAAAAGTTATATTGTACAGTTTGTGGTTTTCTGAAAACCTGTAAATCAATCCCGTAAAAACCCTTTTGCTATTTCTCTGTGTTTGTTGTACAAAAAACCACTGCCGTCGAATTTTTTAGCTCACCGTAATAACCTCCAGCTATCCACAATCCAAATACGACTACGTGAAACTCTACTAAGATCTGCAGGTAAGACAAAGTTCCTAATTCCTGTAAAACACTATTGAAAATAGAAAGTTCACGTGTTCGAGGGTATCTGCAATACAGGGGTAAGGCGTTTTGAGTGCCTCTGGCCTGTAATCCCAATTGGCGTAACAAAAAGTCACATCAGGAGAGTAAGAATGGTGTCCATAATACCAAAGACAGTACCGGTATCCCTCCGATGGGCTGCTATGGCTAAATAAATTCTCTGCCGTCCTAAAAGGTTGTCGGGTAGTCATAACAAATTAGCCCTTGGAAGGAAATTGGTCTGGCAATAACTTTGACTTAATCAGTGAGGCTTTAAGCCGTTAAACAGTTTAGCATTGTTGTACAATACGTCAGTCCACCCCAGGGAGCATAATACATCTCCCGTATATCTGTTTACCGACATGGGTGGTTGACAAAATCTCACAAGGTACACGTTGACAGAGTTGTTGAAGTGTCAGCGACAGATGTTTGAAGTCAGCCGGGATGCAAAAACGACTCTCTGAACTCCAGCGCCTCTTTCCACTCCTCGAACATGATCTCACAGGGTACTGTCGATGCCTGTTCTCTCGGCCGTGGTGGTTACCAATGCTGAAAACAGTCTGTAAGCCAGGGGTTTGTCAGTGTGACCACAAAGATTCTATGCCCAAGGTTCTCCCTTCGTCCAACCCAATTTCTCTAAACCACTCTGTTTCTTTAAGCATGTTTTCTTTTTCAATGAACAGGTTGCATGGGCCCGGTGTCGATAGGAAACCCACAACACACGAAAATCCCCCCATTATTCATTAGCGTGTGCGTTTAAGACATGATAAGAAATGGTAACAAGTGACCTGTTTATATATAGGGTTTGAGAGTCATCGAACATGCGCATGGGTTGAGCGCAGCGGAGATGTTTATCTTGAAATCAAGGTGAAATCCGATTCTAAACTTGATTTCTAATCCATTCTCATGTTATTTATAGTACTTTACCCGGTATTCCGTGTTGAAAAATAAATATTTTAAAGTCGATCGAGAAAGTAAAATTTTTCCCTCGCCTGCGACTCTTATTCTGGGGTGGTCTGAATTCATTTTAGACCTACCAGTATAAAACTGGTACGTGTTAGATTCAGTAAAAGTTAAAGACACTTGGCCTTAAATTCCGGAGAGAAAACGAGTATTACACATGCAATGCAATAGGAAAAAACTCTCTTCTCGGAAAGCACAAAATCCGCCATCTTGGCAACGTCCTCCATACGACTGAGGGGAGTTGTTCAAACGACTCGTCCGCGCTCTAGCCTTTTTAAACCAGCGCTCAACCCAATCCGACATCCTGCTATTAGGAACCAAGTAATGAGTACAGAGACTGCGCAGGTATATTTGGATTTTACTGTCCGGAGCGAGGAATTGGGAGATGGAGATCTGAGGAGGAGATTGAGGTGATGGAGTGGAGATACGCGCCAAGCTGTACCGGCACCCCCCCGTGGTGGATTTTTTGATTGCCCGGAGGAAGAACGTGGGAAGTAGAGATGGGGGTCGAGGCCCGTTCGGGAGCCCTCCCCCCGCCCTCTTTGAGCGAAGATCTGCCCCCGCAGAGGAAGACTTGGAATGCAAGAGTTGGAGAATTAGGCGAGCGGCCTCCGGGGAGAGTCTGGTTCAGCCAGGGGCAGGCCATATTCGTGTTCGCGCACGAGCCAGCCCGGAGGAGGAGAAGAAGAGAAGAAAGAGGAAGATCGAACAAGAAGAGAAGCCTGAGGGGACAGAGAAAAGACAGAGAGAAGAAGAGAAGAAGAAAGAGAAGAAGAAGAGGAACAGAGAAAGAAGAGAAAGAAACGGCCCTTTTAAGGCCCACCCACCTTTTGAAAGACGTGGTTTATTACAATTTTGTTTCCAACATTTATTTCAAAGCTCCAAAAATGAACAGTAACATATTTTACAATATTACATTGAACATTCTAAGTGATATAATTAAACATTCAGTCTTTGACATGTGACAAGTCTGTCCCGTTGATGTGTTCTAAGGTTTACGAATGTCTCTTTAAAACCAACATCCACCAAAACGATCACGTTGTAAAAGGCCGTGCCTTTCCAAGAAGTAACGCACCGTTGTACGGGTGTTTTCTATGGTCGATGGCGTTGATGAAAAAATAGCACACAGTATGTCCACAAACATCCGTATTCAAAATCTGATAACATGCGTGTATGCGTATCCAAAAGTTCCTTTCCCTCCGTGGCGTTTTAATAAATCTTGAGTCTTTATGACTTGGGAGGTAATCGCGTAAGAATCAAAATATTCGAGGTAGGGCTACGTCAATACAAACAACCCAATGCGCTCCAGGCGATCATGAGGGCCTGTATTCACACGAATAGGTTTGTGAATTGAGGTAATCATCTCAGATATGACATCTCGAGGATACACTCCCCCAAACGGTCGGTCTAAATCTTCGTCTTAAGCAACATCTCTCAATTGCTAAGTAATCCATCTCAGTAATTGATGCTGACTCTCGTTGTATGTGTTGATTTTCTAGCAGATTGTCGATCACGGCAAATAAACCACATCAGTCTTAAGGTGCGGCTACGGTTGGCGGCAGAATGGAAACTTCCACTCTCATTCCCGGTCTGTACGAGAATGAAATTTATCCGTCTGGCTTCTTGATCTTTAGTGAAATCCACACACCAGAGAGTGTAACCTTTTTATAAGCTCTTCCAGGGTAATGTCTGGAGCCATTCCTGTCCTAAATTTTTCCCGAAGCCTTTGTACAGACTCAAATACGATCTCAAGGTACTGGAGTCCTGCGTGAAATTAAGGTTCCAAAGGGTCGGGTTTCTATCATTTCTCCATTGATATGATTTCTAATTTCTTGACTTTCTGGATTTTGGAAATGAAAGGGGTTTTTCGTATTATCCCCATTAACAAGCACCATGTTCGACAAGCCCAAACACGAATCAGTTTAGGAATCTGGGCTTCGAAACAGATGATCGGTTGATTTAAGATTGGGTGCCTGGCAGAAACTGGTAAGGTTTGTCAAAATCTTTCCGACACGTCCTCATGGAATTATTTCGCGGGTTTGAGTACTCAGCTGGCTGATTGATGAGATTAATGATATCTCGTCACGGTGTTTGACTCTTCCTCACTCCACATGATCATACCTTTGAACTGACCACTTTCCCCCTACTACATCCCCCCCGACGCGTCGGTTACATGTAGAACTGGGGTCGAGCTCGATTGAATCTGAGACGACATCACTCCCTTAGGGGAGACATCTCTGTTGCTCAAATAAATCCAGATGTAATCAATCCATCAACCACGATTTTCCCTTACTGTCCGTAATCTTCTTAATGAACACGTTTCTACCCCTACATTCTTGGGATATCATTCGGATACAGGGGGTAGGGTGACTGCTCACAATGGGTGATTTTGTGTATCCCCTAATGAGTGCAAAATCCATTCGAGGCTCTGTGTCAGAGCTTCTAATTTAACCTCAATCCATATGTCTGCCGTATCTTTTTCCCACAAGCTAACAAGCTCATCATCTGGGTTTCCAGAAAGTCTGGGCGCATAAGACAGCAATTTCTCCCAGATACGCCTTTGTACGGGATAGTATCCGTTCCCGGGGTAATGACTTTCCCATTGAGACTGACACGATTTCGACTTAAACAAAAGAGAGGAGATGTTATTCACAGGGGGGTCGAGGGTTTGAACCGGCCTTGTGAGATTCCACCCGTCAGCTACTCGTGAATTTACATACCATCTGGAGATAGGTTTGGGAATAAACCAGAGTAATTCCATCTCCTTGTCCTTTGATTTCAAATTCAAATCGCGAGCCGGGATCTAGTGAGTGTCTGGAAATGGGGTAATATTCCATCATTTCGAATCTTCTAATAAGTGAAGGTTGGTCGGGGCACTTTAAAACAGTTTCTAAACTGTCGTGTGCCGACAAGCGCAAGATTCCTACTGTGCATCATACTACAATGGAGAACGATGGTGTTCCAGCGTGGACCTGGAATCAAATGTGTCCTGGTCTCTGTCTCACCCCTTGTTAATAGGTTTTCAGTCGAGAAATGTCCCCAGAGACGTTGTCTTACTTGGCTTACTCCTTTCAAACTGGCTATTCTACCTCCCTCCTACGGTCGCTTCCCTAGGCTTGCTACCAACGAAACCGTAATTCAGCCACTTGTGGAAGTTGAAAGCTATTTGCCTGCGGATAGAATTACCTTACCTCAATTATTAGTCAAATTTCCTTTCATGTCGATCATGCTCGCTTTAAGGCCGCCCTGGTATGAATGATACATAAATTTCCCACACAGTCCAAATTTTTCCAATCACATTTTCACAATATAAATCGACAGACACGGGTTTGCTAGAATCTCTCTTCAACAACAACAACGGA
>CAJDSM010093535.1:0-11357 GCA_903981925.1 Ostrea lurida
GTTTATGAAGCAAAAAAATTTGTATTGATTCATCCCACGTGCTCTGAAAATATGACAGGTAAAAATAATATAATTAAATATTTAAAGGGATCAAATGTAGTATTTTTCTAGATCATTACCCACTTGTGACCTTGATATCGCCCTCCAATGCCGCATCGCCCAATTTAAAAATATAGAAAGTAATCGGAGTGTATGAGGCTATATTATAGATACACGATGGTTCAGCGCGCCCATTCAATGAGGATCTTTAATCAATCTGGTTATGTTTTAAATTATATCATTACCGTTATCAACACATCAAGCCCCAAAAATGCAAAAATAATTTTTTGAGTGCATTAAATGCATTGAACCGTGGGTAATAAAAACAAGACTAAAAGTGTAGCGATTAAAATAAAAATCTACGTCACTGCGTATGATGGCATAACAGCTTAAAGCACGAGGAATTTCTCAAAGCCTGTCGCGATGCTTGTTTATAAATTGACAAAACGATTTTTATAAATTATGCGGCCGGTTGCAAAGAACATTATTTTACTTTAATTTGATATGATGCCTGATGTTCGCTGTAATTTCATCGGGAACACCTTGACCTCACTGGAATTCAGCCATAAATTCATAAAAACAATGCCATTCCAAGTATATGCAAAAGGGAATACTGTTCCCTTGCCCAATCCATATTACGCATATATCTTTTAAAATATACATTTATATGTAAGTGATTTGCCATGCGTTGATCTAGGACAAATTAAGAGTTACGCAGACGTTGCCTATTATGCACTCTCATTGCTACGTTTTGAACTTCCATTGCATAGATATCAGAATTCGATTTCGTTACATTACTGAAGGCTTTTGCCACGCCGCAGAGAAAAATGAGGAGCGAGAGAGAGGCCAACAAGGATATACATGTAGTCGAAGTAAGGAGAGATAATAAATATACAAAACAAATTTTTTGTATGCAAATTCTCATAGCTTGCACTTAGGTTAACATATTGCAGCCCTAGGATATAAACATTGAATACAATTGTGTGTTTATGGGGTGGTGTAAATCATCTGAAGTATGAGATATGCCTCCGTGAAACTTTACCTGGTTTCTCTAACCTCGCTTCGAGATCGTTACTCCACACGTGTTGACTGCATTCAATCTAATAAAATCAAGTAGGTGTTAGTGAAATCGGAAAAACAGAGCACTCATTTTGTTGAAAGAGAATGGATTAGTATAGAATATGTCAGAACGCTTTATTTTTAGTAGCCCTTGGATGAGGAATGCCTGTGCGAATTAAGGGATAGATCCGGATCGAGTTAAGCTTTTGTTAAGAGTGAGCGGTCGTGCTGCATCCATGCCGCATGAACATTGAACACTTTATGCATTAAAAAAAAAATTATGTTTTAAAAACTTAACAGGGATCTCACTAGGCCTAGGAGAAAATCCCGGAAAGCTCCAGTATTCGTAACTTAAGATTCATTGGTAATAAAGGATGTAATTAGTTGCTATGCGTACGATTAATACCTATCTGGATAATATAAAAGCCTATAAACGCTTATCTTACGTGAGCTCCAATTATCTACAGTGAAGCCCCTCATTGCCTCTCGTCTCTCTCTTCTCTCTCTCTCTCTCTCTCTCTTCTCTCTCTCTCTCTCTCTTCTCTCTCTCCGTCTCTCTCTCTCTCTCTCTAAAAATATATTAAAAAAAAATATTTCCTTGACAAATTACGTCATTGAGCTTCTTTCGCAGCGTCAAAGTCCGTCTGCTGTGTGTGTGTGTGTGTCCCACAGAAGTCGACAGCAACACTCAACTTTCCTTGTCCGCGCTGAAGTTATTTTCAGCATCTTGCTTAGACAAAGTAGCCTAGTGGCTGACACAGAGAATTATAGAAAATCAGTCCAAATCCATTAGAATTAGAAAAAAACGCAAAGCGCATCACAGCACCATTTTCCAAAACACACATGCTTTGTGCGTCAATTTGTTAAAAAATGATTGGAAATAATTATATTATTATTTATATTCATTGTAATAAAGCGCCAAAATTACATATTAGTTTCTATGCGCCTGTACAAATTGTGTCCTAAAAAAAACCATGGTGATCGATACCAATAAATATAAAATAAGGATGATTAAAACAATGCGACAACACTTTACTATAAAAACAATGTAGTAAGACGAACAAAGGTGCGGTAAAATTGTCGTAAAAGACATTGCATAAAACTGCGCCACACAAGCATCTACACTGGAATTCGCTGCACTGGAACTTTTAAAACTTATGGGCGTATATTTCACGCATTGAACAAGAGTGTTATTTTTAGGTGTTTGCGCAATGCTCCATGTTCTTCGAAGCCTCACGAAGTGTCATAATTTAAATGATTGGTGGTGCTATCGTGATTCTTTCCATTTGACCTCTGCGCCAGCCCCCGGGTTGAAGCGTTTTGTAGTTGAAAAGTGAGCATTCGTGCGTTGAAGGTGATGTGTGTGACATGTAAGATAGCGTTTATAAGGCAGTCAGCTAAGTTATACTACTATCGTGTCTTGTAAGCGAGCGACGTCGGTTTTCATGATGTGGGTATGAGAGTGATAAGACCGATGTGTAATATCTCGAATGTGAACGGTGTGTGTAAGTTAATGAGCAATGACCGGAAAAGGGATACGAGAAACAGAGTATATCAACAAGAAACAAAAAAGGATCGTCGCCAGTCGTGTAGAATGTGTAGTCTAGAGATGACTTCTGTTTTCGTGGTGGTTAGTGTGGGGGGTGTGTCTCGGCTGTCTGTGGATTGCCTTGTACAGCGACACCCCTCCAGAGAAGCCCGCGAGTGGGTTAAAGCGAGGAAGTATTGTAGTTGAGAAAGTGTTGGGTGAGTCTAAGTCACGATTAGCGTTGTTGACAGGAAGCTGGGAGTGAGAAGGTTCAAACATTGACGGCTTTGCGGAAACCTGACAAAGTACTACATTGTCCCGCCCTTTTTTGGCTTGAAATATAAAGTACTTGTTGAAACGGATGAATTCTGAAGTGCGATCAGCAATCAGGAGGTGGTGTACGGTGAGCGAGGAGATAAGCGTGAAGCATCGCGCAGAGCCGTTTCAAGGCTCGTGTGTGTGGTGTTGTTCGTGGTGTTGATTATTGAGAGGAGAGCAGGATGCAGGTGATCTAGAACCAATCACTAGAGTTTGGAATAATAAGTATTAGTGTGATGGTGAGGTGCCATTGAGATGTGTCGAGTTGGTGGTGATGAGCTGTGGTCAGTTGATAGTGATAAATGTGATTTGCTGGCTCAGTGATGGAGTTATAAACAATGCTGAAAAAATATGACGAAGTATGTTGAATGATACACCGACAACTTTGCTCATTTCATGTGGTTTCTTTTTGTGTGTTGTTGTGGATGAGAGTTGCGTCGGTGTGATGGTGAATATAATGAGATAGCTCGATGCGAAATGCGAAGAGTGATTATGATAGTTGACAGATATGGGGAACTTCGTGTAGGTCATCGAGGGTGCGGTTATATTGATTGATCGTAGTAGTGATTATGTGAAAGATGTAAATATTATGGTAATTGTGTATGACAGACAGAGTGAAAAGTTGATATTGCATGGAAGGAGAGGTGAGAAGGAGCGGAAGAGACTATAAAGAATACAAAATGAAAGGAAGACAAAGCAGACCCCGAGAATGCGAACAGAAATGCGGAGTCAGGCAGTTGAAAATAGATATTTCCGCTATGGACAAACTGACCAAAAGGGCACTAAGAAACGGAGGAGAGGGGCGAGGGCGCGGAGAGCAGGCGTAAATAACGAGAAAACGTCGCCCAGAAGAGTAGAATTGCAACAGGGCCATGCGTAGTAAGCTAGACGCGCGCTTTTTATCGTTCGTGACGTATTAGGATGATGCTCTTCGCTATTAAGTAAAGAGCAAGGCGTAATATAGATGCAAAGCTTAAGATTCTAATTCCGTAAACGCACAACGTGTGCGTTTATAATAAATTACCCAAAGGTTTTACGCATAGATGTCTGCATTTTGTAATACTACGTCACAATTTGATATAAGGACCCGAGGAAAAACAGAAATAAAATAAAGACGCCAGAGCAAGAAGGAGACAGAGTACTCGGAAACTGGGCAAAGGAGATAAATCTGTCAACATTTGTAAAAAAAAAAAAAAACAGGCGAAGAGTTTTTGCTGTTAAAGCAGTACGAGAGAGGCGACGGCAGGAGATGACCAATCCTCATGTGTCCAACATCAACGACTCGTGCCCTAAGCGATCTGGGGGTGAAAGGCCGAGTAGCACAATCAGATAAAAGCATTGGTATAGAACGTTAGAAGCACGCCAAGTTACAGAATGCGTCCTCTGATACTACGAAAACATGAAAAGGTGAGTAACTAAAACGAGCTTACGCAAGAGCTATTAAAAGTAATCTTCCAGAGAAATATTGTGCCCACACATATTCCGAGAAGGCAATCAGAGGGATCGTGAAAAAACTCTTAAAGAGCGTGTGGATAACCTGAAAAATCACGAGAATTTTCTAAAAACTGACTGCATCAAAACGGTGAGAGTGGCGTCCAGCAGGAGGGAGGCGAACGGATTCCTCACGATAAATTTAAAGCATAGCTGGTTAAACAAAAAAACGTCACCGAAAACAGTGACGGAGAGTCTAGTCGTGTGAACAAGACATTATTCTGCTTAGAAAACGACTCTGAGGTGCCCCACCAGCAAATACTCTGAGACATATAAGGAGCGGTTCTTGGCTACTAAGTAGATAAGATTATGTAGGCTTTGGAGACTTAGTCTCAAAGCAAATTCGCAGTTGGTATTCCAATGGCACTTATATTGTGCGCCCCTTATTGGCGAGACTGTAATTTTTATGTTCATAGAATAGAATATTGTTACAGAAACTGGGACGAATAAAAACAAGAAAACTTGCCGTGTCCTTCAACCTGTACATATAGTATGTATAGGATGATGTGCTATCAAGTCGGAACAGATCCGAGAATTGTTCACAATTGTCCATTTGATATGTTCCGAAGAACTCGATATACAAGACAACCCACGGAATCGTGAGCCAGTTATCTGCGTTCATAGTTGGATATATTACTAACATTAACTCTAATGCAGCTGACAACTACGATTACACGAATAAGCGTGAGACTTTGTACTTTGCAAATCGTCAAGGTTTTCCCGTGTTCTAGAAGTAATATACCACTATCACCTGGCTGATATGATGGTACATCTCCCCAGTTGATTCGATATGAGCTTTTGACAGCTCAGAGCTCGTATTAAAGACTATTACAGAAGATAATTTGTTTCGTACTTTCATGCCAAAACATTTAATGAAATGATCCACCAAGAGCCTCTGGAGCTTTCAAAAGAACAAAATTTATATACCAATTTTTTTTCTGTTTTGTCATTGCCACAGGATAAGTGCAGAGTATTTGGGAACATGTGCATCTTTCGAGTGTCATTGTAGCATTAGAAAGATAGTTATGGCATTCCGAAAGTGCAAACGACTTTGCTTATTTTGCAGAACATAAAGCTGTAATTAGAGCTATAAAATTAAATGCACGTTCCTCTGGCGTCTCTCCCCATAAGGGATAGTTGATCCGACCCGTGGACGGAATAGTTGGATCAGAGTAACGATGTGTCGCTCGTGCGTATAATGACCTTGTTTGCGATTACAAATTATTCACTAGGTCATATGTTGACTGATTTTGCTTGATGCCCTTTGTTAGTACTCATTTTTCTTACTAGATTTGACTTAACGGGTAATCCGATTTAACTTTGTTTATCGACTACAGGCTCCACGGTGGTGCTGACCGGTCAGCAGATGTGCTTACTCATCCATGGCACCTGAGTATTTCACATTGATCGATTCAAGGACATTGGCTCACCGCGCGGTGATGAGCCAGTCAACAGGTGGATTTACTTTCTCTTTCCTACGCCCACCTGTTTTTATCCAGCGGTCCCGTGTTTGCCCAATCTTGTTTTGTATTTTGTTAGGGTACTTACCGAGAATGCATCACGTGACTGTTTGTTATCTTTGCCTTTACATATGCAAAATTAAGTTCCGAGGCTCTTAGCGATCCTTGCTACAAGCAGAACTAGCTCTTATGTATCGAACCAGTTTAGAGACATGGGCAACATGTGCAGGTATAATGGTAAAGGCAAAGATAACGAACAGTGATTAATCTCGTAAGTCCCAAATATAATACAAAAACAAGAGTTGGGCAATCATGGACCCCTGGACACACCAGAGGTGGGATCAGGTGCCTAGGAGGAGTAAGCATCCCCTGTTGACCGGTCACACCCGCCGTGAGCCCATAGTCCTGATCAGGTAAACGGAACAGTCCGTAGTCAAATCAGTGTGTGAAAAACGGCTTAACAATGGTTATGAAACACATCAGACAGCATTTGACTCAATGATAGGTCATATTGGTAAACTAAATTGTTATAACGACCATAGATTGCAACGTGAATATAGAAAGTTGACATGGAGATTCTGAAGTCATCCCGTTTGTCAAAGATTGACGTAGAGTGGTGTTGGTAATTTGTCGTTATCACCTATATTCAATGAAATCATTATAAAACAGAAGCGGAGGACTCTTGGATGTCCTTTATTTCAAGGTCACTGGAATATAAAGATGAAAGTATAATAATTTTAGTTGAAAATTTTAGCATCTCTGTGTTGTATCTCATCTCTGACGTCACCCCGGCTGTTTCCCATCTCTGTTATTTGAATTATACATATTGAGGGCAAACCGCTTTTCAGCAGTGTTACAGCTCTAGCTGTGAAACTGATCCTAATGTGATAAAGTGACTTCAGGATGATAAAGACAGTGAATGAAGAAAAATAGTTTTGTGTCATTTGTCCTTTAATTAAGATATACAAACTGTACCGAGTTTAGGTTTCATAGGGACTATGATTTGAATTGAAATATATTATGACTCATCTACTTCAAAGTTTAAAGAGCGATGGACTTTTGTTTTTACGCATTAATTAATATCCCTTAGTTCCTGGACTGCTTTTAGACATATTTTATCAGATTTTTCATGTATTACATCAGATCACAGCGAAATTTTGACTCTAGAATATCCTTTTTTACAAAGAAAAATTCTTTTTCCTTATTTCTGAGAAAATCACACAAAATTCATATGAAATAATTGAGAGCTTGTATTACTTTTTCGATGCTTCATGAAAAATGCTTAAACGTATCATTAATTAATATATCAATTAATATATTGGTGTAGTGGGCTACCTTAAGACATAAATTATGTCTTTGTCAGTATCTATATAAACATTGGATACTTTAGCATATTATTTTGTGTAATACATTGTAAGCGACAAAGCCTTGAAGAAAAATAATGATAATTAGGTTTTTTAACAATACAATTATAACGTACATGTTGCAAGTATGTTTTTTTTTATCATTCTGACTATGTACTGGTATTCAACTTTAAGAAGAGAGCAAGGGCAGAGAAATAATGAACTTATATCCATTGTCACTGTTATTGTAGGTTTAATACATTATAGGATCTTGAATGAGTGCTTATGGCATATGAAATTTATGAAATGAGTTACCGGATTTAATATTTCCCGAGCTTTGGCGAGGAAAATATTTAAATCCAGTAACGAATTTCATAAATTTGACATGCCATAAGCACGAGTATAAGATTCTATTTATCACACAACTATTATTAAACACATATTTTAATTTACTTTCTATTTCACACTCCGAATTTCTCCGCTATGTATTATTGTTTTGACGTTCCGCAATTCGATTGTGACCGTCGTCTGCAAACGTCACGGTTTGAAAGAAGCTTGGAAATTTCGCTTGTATATCAACTATATTTTCACTTCATAAAAGACACAAAATCCTTTTGGAACAACCTCGGCTGACAAAACAAAATGTCTTTTACGCTCAACTGTTTACAGTTCAAAGGCTGGTGTGCGTTTTCTTTACGAAAGCGCAATGATTGACTGACCTACTTAAATTTGCATTTTTAATGAACCCCTCATGCTTCGAGTTCATATCGTTTTTCCGACCCGTGTTGTGAACCCAGGAAAACCAGTACAGTTGTGTAATAAATATTTATATGTGACATTATGTTTACATCTACAAATAATTTATGGTTAAAATGTCACGATGTTAATTCATTACTTCGGTACAAAATATTGTTGATTTCTTTATATTGACCTAATAAATTTATAATTTTATGTAAGTTTGCAATTTAGAGCATTTGCGAGGTGGGGATCGACATATCCTCAATCTACCTATTTATATATCAAAGTTTTAGTTTATGAAATGCTTTTATTGCAATATGCATATTTTACAGTAAGACATGTACATATTTTATTTAACAATGACTTTGTACATTTAAGAACAGGTATTAAAAGAGGCTATGGTAGAAAGTGAGGACACTCTCTCTGCACATACCCATTCCACCTGCTGCATTTTCCTCATCATTTAACCTCAAGTTATTGCCTTCTGAATTTTAAGA
This sequence comes from Ostrea lurida, assembly GCA_903981925.1. NCBI lineage: Eukaryota > Metazoa > Mollusca > Bivalvia > Ostreida > Ostreidae > Ostrea > Ostrea lurida. The sequence goes on from CAJDSM010093535.1 coordinate 8,474, forward strand.
TTCAAGTCCATTTCTGCCTAGTGTATTGTTTAATAAAGACTCAAAACCATAGGATCTAATTTCTTCTGGTGCAAGGGAAATTCGCAATAAGTTCACCTCTGACGTATAACACACGCGTGACTTATCTCATTAACTGTCGGGATGGCTCGGAGAATTGCTTCGGCTAGTATTTATAGATTATTATTTCTTATTATAAGCATGTTATCAGATGCTTATTTAACAGATTTAGTGTGAGAATGTGACTTAAGGATGATAAAGACAATGAACGAAGACAAAAAATATTTTTGTTTATGTCATGTGCGCATGATACGGAAAAATATAGGTCAAATCAGTTATCGACAGTCCAGATTTGATAGGGATTTTGTTTAAATGAATACTGATTTGGAGAGAGAAAATTCAAAATAACAAGACAGTTATACATGTATGGATATCCATATTTATTGATTCAAGTAAGTGATGACATGAAAATTCGTTTTCATCAAAACACTATAAGGTTTAACGTTTGTTTTTGTAAACAGACAAGATGGCTGACAACCACAAATCTAATAATAGTAGAGATAATCTACACGCGATGCAAAATGAATGGGCAAGATTAATGACTTTTGCCGACTTTCCGGATCATCAATCTATAAGCACCATCCGTCTTGCCAATTCAGGATTTTACTACACGGGCGTGAAGGGGTGGCGTCTGCGTGCGTGTCGTGAAGGAAGAGTAAACGCTGGAATAGGAGGGCCACATTGTCCACCGCCATGTGAGGAAATTCATAAGAGGGAAAAGAGATGATTTTATAGATTTGATAAACCGAGAATCAAATAACATTCTATTCAATGGCGGTGATAGACGGGTAAACACAGCGAGTACCCAGTCATTCAATCAGCTATGGATTATAATGAATTCAAATAACATTGAACAACCTCTACATTTAAGGAACCAAAATCAAAACCAATCTGAAATTTATCAGTGGCTTAGAATAGATAGCAATATCTACAGTTCCAATTCTTTAAATCTGAGTCGCAGTCTACGGCCTTCATCTGCAGAGTGCACTAATCAGTTAATGAGCAGTGCTAGTGTTTTTCAACATCTACGAATTTGTGAAGAGACCCAAAATCAGCCTTTAAATTTTGAAAGGTTTACTTCCAATCAATCCGTCAGGGACATCATTGAGGGAGACAGTCAGCAAGGGTCAGTGCCAACCCACGCTCCAAGGGGATCCGGCACCAAGTCATCTCAGAGAAGGAGACAGGCGTGTTATGCCAGGAAACGGAGGAACAGGCGTGTATATGCAGCCTTTGGAAAAATCTTCTGAATGTGTAACACCAATGAATTACTTAGAAGAGGGTTCAATGTCACAAGCATCAACAGATATATCTGAGAATGTTATCAGTCAAACTGAAGTTGAACCATTATCCTCAAATCTCGAAACATTCAATGAACCTAGCTCTGAAAATGAAGAATCGATTCCTTTGAGAATGCCAAATGACGATAACACATGTACATCTGATCAGATGTGGATAAGTATAGCTGGATATGATACCAAGAATTCAAATCGTGGTGATTCGCGAGCAAATGTGAAACCAGATATAAGTATGCTAGGATCCATGATGCAAGGTGGAGGAGACAGAGGGCGTTTTGCAGGAGGCCATCTTCCACCGATGAGCAGATCTGTAAGAAATAACACCCACATACCCCAGACGTATTCCGAGAGATTAACAACTTTTAACAACTGGCCACATCTTCCACAACGTCCAGAAGATATGGCGGACACCGGGTTTTACTATACAGGACAAGGTGATTTAGTGCGCTGTCCTTACTGTGGGTTAGGGTTACGTAAATGGGAACCAAGTGATGTTCCACGGGCTGAACATGCTCGATTCTCTCCAGAGTGCAAATTTGTGCAAGACTCTACTCGTAGTACACCAGAAGGCATTCATAGACAGCGATTGATAGTGTTGTCAAAGAGCGAATATTGAATGCGTATTTCGATTTCATGTGTTAGAAGCTGATGAATCATTAAAATCCACATGCACGAACAGTCGAAAAAGTGAATGTGATAACCCAGAAATTTGTATGCTCTTTACCCATTTATTGTATAAGATCACAAGAAGTAAGGGATTGATAATATAGATCCGTACCCATGGTTGTGTTTGATATGGAATATATATCCAAACAAGTTGTGAGTTTTCGTATTCCCCGAGCCCTTGGCGAGGGGGGATAGGAAACACAAACAAGTTGGATTAAACATATTTATCTAACCCACAGCCCATTGGCAGATTCTCCTTTATTCCCATGTTACCCCCTCTTCTCTGGCTTTTCTTTCTGCAGATTACAGAATATGAATTGCTAGTACGCAATGTCACAAGCTTACGCATTAAGAAAAGGTAGTGCTACAGCACCAATACACAAACCAATCGATGTTTGAGCAGACTTATTTTCAATTGCTGCATAAATTTAAAACAAAGTAGAATATACTTTCACAATTAGTAGATATTTTATTCGTTAATGTTTACCACTGGTTTTGTATCTAGGTCCTGTCGAAAGAAGACGGTATGTTAGTAGACAAACGACGTAAGTTTACCTACCGTTGTGACGTCACAATCGGACAGTCAGCGTAAGAAACACAGCTGCTAGATATTAGAAATTATGAGTTCAATGAGGTGGATATCACGGATAAAGGAATAAAAACATGCTGATAAATCGAAAATTTAAAAAATATGATTATAGTTATAAGGATAAATAATAACAGCGTTGCTGTACAGTGAAGATGTAAAGTAGAAACAAGGGCAGTGGTAGGGTAGCCAGGATAAAGGTTCACATCTATAAATATGCGGACACAATTCTATGGGCGACCTGTAAAATTAGATCAGCCGAGGAAATATAGCATAC
>CAJDSM010093541.1:1173-12616 GCA_903981925.1 Ostrea lurida
ACTTTATCGCTCGTTCCAGAATCCGTGAGCCAATTTCATACGTTAACATTGGTTACAAATATATGCTCTTGTGAGAGAAATCGGGCAGTTGATATGCACATTATAAATAAGCTCACGTCTTGCGTATCAATGATGAAATGTAGGGTTGATAGAGCATAAATACCACAGGCTGCGTGAAAAGGAAAAATTAATTTATAAATAATGGATGAGAGACTTACTGACTGTGGATGGCATATGCTACAGAATGTATTCGGACGATGATAAATCTTAAGATATTGAAGAAGTAAGACGCGACATATTCCTAAATTCAGAATCTGTGGATGTTTAACAGGTATTATGAAAAATATCGTCTCAAAATAATCATTTCTTGGCAAAGCCTTTAACGGTTATGGACAGGACGTAGGTTGTTTGGGCTTTTAATTAGCATACCGTCCGAGGCTTTGGCCAAATTGAGCCCGCTATGTTGTAGGAGGTCGTAGGCCAGTACAGAGTGCAGACATCTTGTATGGGCCCGTGAATATTCTTAATCCTAATGTTAATTTGCTTCAGGTGGGACTGAGATTAGGTAGCGGTAAAAGATTTTTTTCCACTGTAGTCATGATACATAGGATCGTTTTGTCGTGGTTTGAAGTTTGATTACATATGTTAAATGCAGAGTAAGTACGAAGTAAATGACAAAGGGATCGGAGGGGCACAATGTCTTGAGACTAGACCGGTCCTCTCCCTATATGTACCATGGAAAATAAGACATTTTGTTTGGTGGGTTCCTGAAGGTTGTCTCAAGTTTTCTCATCGGAAACTCACAGCCCATTTGCCAGTATTTTCATGTTATAGTCTATATAATTATAGAAGAGAAACAGAATTAATACAATCGGTCTTAGATGTGGAATCTTGTTAATATACCATCAATTAGAACAATGTGTTATGCGCTATTTGTTTCAGTGTATAACTTCTTTTTGACATTAGTTCTTCATATTGGTATGTTTAGAATTCTTTGGACTGTTTTACTACTCTTCCGTCGGATTTTTTGGACTAAGTTTATTTGCTTCTGATTATTTTGTGAACCTGTATTGAAAGAGTTTTCAACATACCAGCTGCTCGTGCACTGTTCGGATTTTTGACAGTTATTTTTGTTTATTTTGTTATGTGATAAGAACGTACGTGGAGCCTGCCGTTTACACTGCTCTCTCAGGTGCGCTATTTTTAACAAGATTATTTTGTGTAGTTTTTGTGAACCTGGAGGTCTGTCGGATTGTCACGACATTATTTTGGTATTTTGGGTAGTGTAGAAACTGCTGGATGCTGTTTTGACACTTCTGCGGTGGATTATGGACAAAATATTTTGTATTTTGTGAAAGCCACATGTTATAAATTAATTGGGATAACAACGCTCTGTCGCTGATTTTTTGAACAGTTATTCGTTGGTATTTGTGGTTTGAGTTTCTAAGAGGATACTGCAGAGCAGACATGTGTTTAAACAGCACTGTACCAGCCGATCATGGGATTTTTGACATATATTATTTTGGATATTTGGTGAATCCTGGATTTTAGAAACGTTCTAATCAGTAGGCGCGTGCTAGCCTTCCTGGATCGCAAGGCATATGTGCTGAGGACGATATGGTGTACGTTGTTGTATTTGTGGAGGCTCTGTTTACATTAACCACAAGTTGTATGCGCGGGCAACGACACACAATCGAAAATTCTCGCTACTGGTAAGGTCAAGATTTTTCACAATACACATTAATTGCATTGAAGAGACTGTGGTATATTTAGCTTAGGTGAGCATGTATCTATAAAAAGATGAGAAATACAGATATCTACTGTCAAGAGGATTTTATAGATAAGAAATAAAAAAAATAATATTATTAGTAGACTGTCCAGTAGATACAAACTGAAGTCCATGAATTCTCTCTCTGGTGTGATATATTTGGGGCACTATGGTGATCGAAGAGAATTGGCTTGAATTTGTATTGTTTGGTGGAGACTCCATGTTTTCACATCCAGTAGGTCATGTTCGGATCTTTTGATGCTAATTATAGTTATAAGCATTATCCTGGACCGATAGGCTCAAAAGATTTTTCTCCTGATCTCAAATACTGTGTTTTTCACCTCTTCAGTTCTGTCGTCGTCGTCCGGCGTCGTTGTGAGTACGATCTCACTATCTATCCACCTCGATTATTCTAAATATATCTTCTAAATAGTAACCGCTGGTGTCAACAGTGAAGGCACATACATAGGATGTCCATGGCATACAACATCAATCGCGTGGGGTGATAAAAGGGGCTTGCGAGTTTTGGTTCAGAACGCGGAAGAGAGGACCGAAGGCCACATCCATCACATGGGGAGATCTAGTGACGGTAAAAGTGCAAAACTATAGATGGTGGTGTCACTAAAAATCTTCTCAAAGAAAACACTCAGGAGGCCAGGAAAGGGGTGAAAATGCTTCAGTATGGGATCATTCTTGATTCGCTGGTAGAGTATATAAGCGTTAACTGTGGGCAGACGACTCTAAGTTGCGCCTTCAAATCATCGAACCCCCCCGTAAGGGGTGTTACGATTGGGTTACTGCCCGATCCATATACGGTGACGATCATAAGTTCTTACTTATATAGATATATAGGGAAATTTTAAAAATCCTTTCTCAAGAAACAATAACATGGGCTACGCAGGAATAAAACTGAAATTTCAGTCGTATGGATACCATTTCTCCTGAATATAGAGAGATCAAGTTTTTGTTCAATGCAATGAACCTCGGGGGTACAATCGGGTGCCACCATTAGGGGAATCATAAGTTCTGAGTAATGTATTATATCTCGAGGAAACAGTCCGTTTAAAAATCTTGCTTTCTCAAGGAACTACTTGTGGGCCAAGGAAGCTGAATAATTATATGAAAGCTTCTGATATAGGAGGAGTATTCAACTATTTATTCAAAATTCATACCCCCGGGGGTACTCTTGGGGCCCCAAAGTAGGGAACAAAGTTTTTCATGCGATATGATTAATATATCCGGACCAAACTGCTCTTTAAACATCTTCTTTCTCAATATAACCACCCTTGGGCCAGTGGATATAGCTGCAATTTATATGTGAAGCTTCCTTGATATAAAGAAGAGTTTTTTAAGTTTGTGTCAAATCGAGGACGCCTCGGGTATAGATGAGGCCCCAAATTAGGGGATCCAAAGGCTTTGACATTATTTCATTATATATCGCGCCTTGAGTAGAAAAGTCTTTTACAAAAATGCTTCTTCTCAAAAGTAACCACTGTGGAATAACAGAAAGCTGAAATTATAATGGAAAGCTTCCTGCATATAGAGGAGATGTCAAGTTTGTTCAAATCATGAACGCTCCCGGGGGTACTATGCGCGCCCATAGGGATCAAAGTTTACATATGATTTGTATGACAATTCTTTATTCAATCTTAGAGAAAAGGGAGTGATAGATGAGAGTGACATACGAGAGATGGTAATTTTGTACGAAAACTGCTGCATGTACTAGGGGTGGCATTAAAATTTGGTAAGTATACCAGGTATAGTAATTTTTATTATGACTTCCTCGCTTGGGCCGAGGCCCCTTGCTGGTGAGATCTGCTAGTACCACATGATGGGTCTCATTTACGATGCTCACAGTCTTGCACTGATGCTAAAGCTGATGTATTTTTATTAATTTTCTTAATGGCAGGAGCACAAATGTATACGAGTGAGAGACTTGATATCTTTTAATCATTTGGGCACGTGTGGTTAATAGAAGATTGAGAATTCATAAAAAATCAAAAAATTAAAGGATACGAGTCTCTTCAGGCATTACGTCATGGTGATCCCTTTCTCAGAGTTTTTGGGCCCCAAATCTTTTGGCACTTCCTAGTGTTTTTGGTTGAGATGCGGATTTAAGGTAAAACGTGTGATTTTGGACACTTTACTATTCAAGATCACACATACTACACTTTTACAAATTTGTTACCGGTACAGTTCTCACATGACATTTGACTCGAAGTTGTTGACTGCATTCTTACCGACGGGGAAGAGACATAATAAGTTGTCGGGAAAGTGCTGAGTATTCGTCTGGTGCATCGGTTTAAGAAATTGTGTCTATGGAAATACCAAGAGCGTGTAATGTGAATGTTTCTTATTAATGAAAACCCAGCCCCCTGGGTCGAGGGGAAGCCGTTGATTTGCTGGCGCTGTGGATATATCCCGCACTTCTGGTGCTCCGATGGGTCTTACAGCCCAGGTTGACTATGCTACTAAGATGTTACTAGCTTTTAAAAGTAGCTCGCGAAGTATTGTATGTTATAGTTTTGCATCGCTGGGTCAGTAATTTAAGAAATTTCATGATCAGAAATTAAGGGCCATTCATCTCCTCAGGCATTAGCTTCTCCACAGCGTTATCCTGACACTTAGGAGGTTTACTTTATTGGCTCCTCGCATGGCTACAAAATCCTCCATATGGCCACACGCTACAAAATTGAATGCAGTTGAGGATGTATTATTCAAAAGCTTCAATTAAAGAATTTTTCAAATGTTAGTTCAGGATTTCAACATTCGGGGTTTGGAGCATCCCAGAAGGAGACATCACAATTTGTCGAATGCCATAAACTGCTAACAAACCAATAAGAAAAAGAATAAGTTGAGGTTTAACATAAACTTATCTAATGGCCATGAGTTATAGCTGAATATTATTTTATCATAAGTTAATATGGAGATGTGATAAGAACAGTAAATAAATAAATTGATATCTTTGCTCTAGAAGAAACCATAGTAGTGCCCTTTTAAATGGTACATAGCTGGAATATATATACTATATGCGTAATATATTCCCTGGAATAAGGCAAAGTGGATTGAGATTTCTTCAAGTTTGTTCCAATGATCATGTATCTCGGGGGTATGAATGAGCCCAATAGGGGATCAAAAGTTTATAGCATCAGATATATAGAGAAATTCTTTTAAGAATTTTTTCATTGAAACGCAGAAGAGTGGCTTATGCTTTTACCCTGAAGCTTCCCCTGATATGGAGTAGTATTTTAAATGTTTTGGTTCAGAATACATGCTACCACCTCACTCACTTAGGTTAGATTTAGTCCACAGTGGTATCAATCTCAATCCCCACAATTATGTCTTTCTTGTGAAAGGCACTGGCTCGAGGGAACGATGTGGCCCATTAGGAATTCTTTGTTAAGTATATGCTGCGACCACGTTTACTCACTCCGTTCCATGTAGGGTATCCCTTTTTGACAACAGTTTTTATTTTTTTTGTGAGCCTGTGTTTACGACCGCTCTGTACGATTTTAACAGCATTAATTCTTTAGTGATAAATTTTATATAATTGGTACATGCTAGTTTTTGCAACCACGTGATCACTGATCGGGTATTTGTGACTTATATTTGTTATTTTTCAAGGGAAAAGATACCTCGGTTATCAAAAAATGTCATACTCACTATGCCTTCGTGATCCGATATTTTGGAACAAAGTATATTTTTTATTCTATGTTTAACTATGAGTTGTAAAAAAAATTTTGTGAGAGATTTTGATAATCATGCTAAGCTCTGTGGCGTCGGTGGCGCTATCTCGATAAAATGTTAGCTGTATACTATCATCGGACTTCGAAAAAACCAAAGAGAATGATGGTGTATGTGTCGGAATCCTGAAGCCGATGTTGCATATGTCGAAGAAGCGCTTGTGTTCTCTGAGTGAAAGGCTACTTATATATAAAAAAACGGTATTATATCACTTCTGAACTTCCGACGAAAAGTTAATTTGAGATCATTCCACTTCAACGAATAAAAAAGGGGTACCATTTTCGCTTAATTTTCATGAACATGACTAAGATAATTATCAGACTAATCTACTTAAGTACGTCTAAGAGATCAGATGCGCTGTAACGCAGCTTTGCACTGAGAAAAGTTCCTTGAATTGTTAAATATAGGTCTGGCCGGGGTAATATTTGCATTGTCACGCTTTGAGCATGTATAGTAGAAGGTAAGGCGCTCTATCTAATACCAATTATGAATTATTATTATGACCATATTTATATTATTCACTGCTACTTGACATATATTTCTTGTAATGTTTAGAGAGAATTATAGTTGGAACACTTGAGCCTGTTATTCCAACAAAGGCTAATATTGGTTCGTGAATAATGATTATGAAACATAGTTTGTATTTTATGAATGACCTTGTTATACTATCTTACCACTTGCTTCGATTTTATATTATTTTTTATCACTTAATTTAATTATTGTAGGTTTTGCATAACGTTTTGAACCTAAACTCTTGATTGACCTGTTTACAACTGCTTCGTCTCACTCACAGATTGATGACAGCTGATGCTCAGTTTGTGAGTCGTTATGTTGCCCACTTGGGACCCTCAGATGGTTAATAGAGTATTTTTGTAGAGAGCCTGTTTCACAACCTGCTGTCTTAGAGGATTTAGTGCAGCCCACATAATTGTTATTCTAATAGTGAGCTCATGTTACACCGCTCTGTCTGGTTTTACCAGTATATATTTTTGTAATTTTGTGCCACGCCTGTTCTCATCAGTTTTCCGCTCTGCGGATTTACATTATTATCGCTTTTTGTACTCTTCTGAAGCACCTGGTTATAAGCACGCCATGTGATTTTTTAACATTAATTTTGTATTTGTGATGCCTGTTTACCAACCCGCTCCTGTCGGATTTTTGACATCATTTTATGTATTTGTGAGCTCTGGTTACAGCACGCTCTGTCGGATTTTTAACATTATTTTGTATATTATTGTGACTGTACACCGCTCTGTCGGATTTTACCATTATTCATTGTGTATTTATTGTGCAGCCTGTTAACGCTCTGGTCGGATTTTTAACATTATTTTTTTGTATTTTGTGAACGCTGTTTACAACCGCTCTGATCGAGTAATTTGTTGACACGCTATATAATTTGATTAAATTTGAGTCTTTAGCAACAATCTTGAAGTACACTTTGTTAAACATCTTAGACATTTGTCATATCTGTCGGAATTTCTTATACGGGAAATATTGGAAAAGCGATCGGGACTCAATGATCCGCCGTCTGTCATCTTGAGAGCAATATTATGTTTCTTTATTGTCATAATGGTATTAAATTATGTAGCACAGTACGCGAGTTAACTGAATCTCTACGTGATTGCCAACCCAGCGAGAGATTTATTTTGAATGTGCTAGTTTAACTAGGGAGCTTGAAAGTAAAAAGAAGTATATAATGGAGGTGAAGTAATTACAGATAAATGCGAGTAATAGTTATCGTAAAGTACGAGTAGTGGGAGGAATCAAGTAGAGAGATAAGCAGAGAGATGTAAGACACAAGATATGTAAAGACTGATGATTATAAGGAATGAGAGAGTATGAAATTGAAGAGCTGAGAAGTAGTAGATCGAGATATATAAGCTATTATTGTATTATTCGGTAGTGTTAAACGATTAGCAGCGGCTTCAAGTTTTGGTGGGTGTATATTTAGTAGAATGTACGTTTTCAAATAACCATTCAAAATTAACTCCAGTTCTTGAAATATTATGTATTTGGTTAAAGGATAATGGGATTGAAATAAGTAGTGTTCCTGCCTGTGCAAAGGCTGTTTTGAGTTATGAATCATGTTTGGTGTACTTGTTCATGTCCATACAATTATATACGCCTAAGATAATGACTGTAATTATATCACATTCACTTTGAGTGTACATAATAATTGAATCTGGGTACTACGCTTAAGTTGTATCGAAACCAAATAATTTCCAAGCAAATGAAGTGGGAGGAAGTTAGACAAACGATTAGGAATATTGAAACCGAGTGTCTTAGGAAAAATCACTAATAGTTAGGCGTTTCTTCTCCTAGAGACAATGTGTGATTTCTGGAGATGCTATAACAAAGCTGACAAAGCAATTGTACATAAGAACTTATATCCAGCTCTTCAGTCTCCACTTTGGACAGAATTTATTCAGCATTGCGCGACAGAATCTCTTTCCATGGACAGATGCAAGACGTGAATAATGAACACTTTCAAAATTCCTTGACTGAACCGATTAAATGTAATTCTGTGACTTGCAAGTAGATTGATATTTCACACAAACGAGATGATATTTGTTGTGTTAAATAGAAATTTAAATCAAGATCAACATTTTCATTTTCGTCAAGAGTAATACGATTATTAATTCGATTACCATTCCCGGTAAGTTAATCGAATTGTAACCGATTATTCGAAGAATAAGAAATGGAACACACACAAACACCACCTATCCAGATAATTATCGATTATTGATCGATTTATACAAACTTTGCAAGTAATCGTTCGCAGGCATACCCTGCCTAAGGAAGTGTGAAGATGTTCAATAGTTGACGAGTATCACAATATAGAAAGAATATAGATATCATATACATTTGAAAGCAAGTGAATCTGTCTTTTTTGCGTTGAGCACCATATACTCTCTTCTCATCTCTCTCATCTTAACTCTCTCCTCTCCCATCCTCTGCTCTCCTTTCCCCGATTCCTATTCCTCTCCTCCTCTCTCACTTCCTCTCTTCATCATCTCTACGCAAAACAAAACGATGTTGTAACTCTAAAATACTACTCGCACCGTATAGGCAATATAAAAGTAATTTGTATATAGTAAACAAACACAGAATAATTTATAACAGATAAAGATCATAAAGCTACCTTATTTTTCAAATATTAAGAATCCGTAAAAAATCTGCAGAGTTAGTAGGTAATCAGGTCTATGATTTACTCCGACTCCAGAACATGTTACTGTTAAAGGGGGGGGCATAAGCCCACGTTTCTTGAGCTAAAAATGTTAAATTTTAATGATTTCTAATTTTATTTTTTAACAATGCTTATAAAGGGTATTTGCTAATGGTCAGGCAAAAAATTGAAAACGTCAATTTATTTGGTCTGATACAAAGGATGATGATCTGACTTGGCAATTCTTTCACAATTTAAAGCCAAGATCGGAACTGTTTTTGTTTACTATAAAGGTTGCTTCACAGAAATAAAACCATTTAAAAAAATATGAGATTGAAATCACAGAACTTCGATTTATATTTTGCGTGCTATCGAGACTAAACAAATGAACATTGTTAAATATATTTGGAAGTAATTTTATCTTAAGAGAAAATCTGCTTTAAACGGAGCGTCAAAAATCATGGCTAGGCATGAGCATGAGTAGTAAGTAAACTAAAAAACCAATAGATACAAAAATTGCGTAGTAGGTTATACATACAATGAAGATTGAATTGTAATGCAAATTGCGTCTATATTCTGCAACCGTTTCTTGATACCCAATCGTATGGGGAATCTAAGTGATACTATTAATGTATTAGTGCTCCCGATTACATTCTTTTTTCGCAGTTAACAATGCAGATCTATCTATAAACCAAATAATACTCCGAATGTACAAACTAAGTGAGCATCAATGGGGGTAAACTTACTAAAAAAATAGATAATGGAAAATTCAAAAAATTTGGAAACACATTTTTTAAGCTTGATCATTAATCAGAAGAGTGTGCATAATCGCTGGCACACCTTCTAGAAAAAATAATCATACTTAAAATTGACAACTATAAGAAATGAAAAATAAGTTCATGTAAGGTGCTGGATGCATTATTTTAAATAACCTCGACAGAATGATTTGATGAATATTTTAACTCGTCATAATAATCCTCGGTGATAAGTCTGCATATCATCCCAAAAAATATAAAAATTGTTCTTTCAGTCTCATTAACATTTATATTAAACAAACAAAAAAGTCCATCAATCTACGTGTTTGTTCAGGTTAATTGATGCGTAAAAAATCACAGTTAATTCTTAAAAGGTTTTTTATAATAACCAAAATGAGAATCTTGAAAGGCGCCGCTTATGGGTGATCGCACATAGGGATAAGAATATAAATAAAAATATTTATAACGCAAGTTTTGAAAGTTGAGGTCCCTGCATCACCCCGAAAAATATAGATTCTTTCTTATTATTGACTAAGTTTTACAGTGCTGGACACTTTTCATCAATGAGGCATTACAGATTGGTCACGATTTGACAAGATTAGAAATACAAATACTAGGTGTAAACATATTTTTTTTTATTCTAAAACTATAAGATAACCATCTGTACTATATTCATATGTACTTTACGCATTTTCTCATTTTAGATGATTCTTGGATGTTTTTAAAAAAAAACGAATCTTAACCTATCATCGTTCAAATCGGTTGAAGCAGTCCGAACCCGGGGGGGGTTTCTTTCTTCCTATTCTTTGGTATAATTTAGTACATTCAAATTTGCCATTTCAAAAGTTATTTCGGATAAGATCAGATGATTTTCTAAACAGAACGTTGCCGCTGGTATGGTCGTTTTTTTGAAAAACACGATCAAAATATAATCAAAAAGTGGTGGTCCATTGTTCAAAAATCAATCTGGTTATTATAAAATGTTAAGTGAATACAGGTACAAAAGTGGTACTAAAAATAATCCAGAATGTACATTAACTAGTAGATGGTTCAATTAATACAATTGAAATTTCACAAAAACACCTCGTCATGAAGGTTTGTAATCAAAATAAAATAATCACTGGTGTACACATGTCCCCCAATATGCCATACAACAACCCGGAATATAAATTAATCAGACAAATTTGCACTTTTCTTGAATGGGGCTCAGGGTGAAGTCAACATACATGAATAGGTTCTACAATAATAAATTGGAACAGCAAGAAATATAATTTGTAATGTTCATAACAAGACAAAATAAAGTAATGGGTATCACTTAGTTTCAAAAAAAATAATTTGCGACTCAAGTACAGTCCCGTTGGGTTTATGATTTGACAAAATCTCAGTATTGTTAGGACGCGTACCTAGTTTCTAAATGTAATATTTGTTTGAGGACTAACCACCAGAGGCAGTCCGATAGACTGTAACAGAGCCCTTTGTTTTTCTTGTCCCCTCCCATCCGTTCATTCCATAAGAAATTAATGAGGCATGTTATATACAGGTGTATAGTATGTTAAAAAAAATGTCCAATGTTTTATCTTCAATATCGTGACCAATTGTAATGCCTCATGAAAGTGATCCAGATGTAAATAGATCTAATATAAGAAATGAATCTTATATTTTTTCGGGTGATGCAGGTATCATATAATTTTATTTCACGTGATCACCTAACGCCGATTCTCATTGGTTAAAACACCTTTTAAGAATTGAGGTGATTTTCGATCACGTACCTGAACAAAAAGTAATGTCTAATGGACATTGTTTTGTTGTTGTAATATAAAATTAAATGATAAGAAACAAATCTTATATTTTTTCGGGTGATATGCAGGTTATCACCGAGATTTTTATAGACGGTAAAACTTTTCATCAATCATTTTTCGGAAGTTTAAAATGCATCCAGCGACTTTATGAACTTGATTTCAATTTTTACATAGTATTATCTTAAAGGGGCATGGACTCGTTCTGAGCTAA
>CAJDSM010093562.1:387-12467 GCA_903981925.1 Ostrea lurida
AGTCGCCATGCTTGTATTTAAGACAACCAGACGGAAAAAATATGTCGTTGTAGTGCATCAAATTGGAAGACTTATCGAATTTAATAAGTTCGTTTGAATTGTTCAAATTTGGCGACATGTCGACTCTTTATATCGACATGAGACACAGAGTGCTCCGTAAACGTTTCGTTAATATCGTTTCATTTTTTTATGTCAACATCGTCGACATCGCAATGTCAGACAATGGTGACACGATATCGAGTCTACATCGTCTACATCGTTATCATTTTTATGTCAACATCGTCGAATTCGCAATTCGCGACAATGTTGACACGATATCGAGTCACATCGTCTACATCGTTATCATTTTCTTTATTGTTCAACTTCGTCGCGACATCGTTTTCAATGTCGACAATGGTGACCACGAATCGAGTCTACATCGTCTACATGCTTTCATTTCTTCTGTCAAACTTCGTTCGACATCGCAATGTCGGACAATGTTGACACGAATCGAGTCTACATCGTCTACATCGTTTAGCATTCGTTCATGCAACATCGGTCGACATCGCAATGTCGACAATGTTGACACGAATATCGAGTCTACCATCGTCCCTACATCCGTACGGACAACGTTTTAACGGGGCACCTCTTGTTTCTCCATGTCGATAAAAAAAGTCGACATTCGCAATTAGAGGCATTTAACGATTTTTTAAACTCGAATAGTCTTCATTTTGATGCACTCAACGACTTATTTTTGTTCTCTTTTGTTGTAATTAAATCAACATCGACGACCTTCTAGTAATCGCAAAATATAAAGTCAATGAAATGAATGTGCCCTGGTTTTTTGCAATGACTTTTAAAGATTATAGTTGTTGTAAGGCGACCGAAAAAGATCTCAGACTAGAGGTATTTTTCATGCTAAATAGGAAACATTTTTTGACGACATTTGTCATTAACCAAATAAGCGACTGATAAAGTCGCTTGTAGTCGTGTTTGCAACAATCGATGTTTATTTACGGGGCGTTGAGGCGCATACCAAGGCACTCTAAAAGTCCAAACAATTGCTACTTATTATACATCATTAACAATATGCTCCACCCCCCATATTGTGAATTTTGCAAAGTTACCGGGGCTAATTAAAGATTTCAGCCGATACTATAGAATACCTGTTTTTAAGATATTTATTATTACACCTTTTATAAATAATTACTGTTTCGAATAATGCGGCTCGATTTTAAATGAAAGACGCAGTATATGTACATTATTACCAATACTGTATTTTATCCATTATAAAAATGATTTTACTATTGAATAACTAGTAAACTCACAAATGATTGTGAAGGTCACTGATTGTGATTTATCTTTGATAGCTTATATCTTTGAGACCATCAGTTCTAAAACCAAAAGAAAAATGTAATAAATAAAAAATCATGCTTTTTAAGTTGGATATCGAATTTATGGAAGCCGACGTATCCCCACTCCATTATTATTTCCTATATAAATGCTAAATATAAATCTCGGACCTAAAATCCTCATTTGTCTGAACATTATTATTATATCCCCAGCAATAATAATAATCTAAGTACGTTTCAGCTTACCAATTATAATATCCCCCAAAAAAAATATTTCAAACGATATAACATTTTTAGAATTAAATCTGTCCACCACTCATTTATTTTAAACATCGCCCAAAAAATATATCTTTGGTTCCACCTTATTATTTCATTCGACAATTTATGTCTAGCCAATATACGTAATCTTGACTAGCCAACAGGAGGAGATTTTATTTAGCGCTTGAACTAAAAACGTTACCTTGAATCAGTTCACAATATAATCTGGAACTGTATGTAGGACCGATTTTATTTAGACGCTGAATGAAAACCGTTTGTGTGATCGATGGCAATAAATATTTTAATAGTGTCTGGTTATATAAGGAAAATCACGTAAACCTAGTTTGACTTATGCGATTTTTCTCATTTTAGATACCGCACGTAACATTCCAATTGGCAGTCACACGCCTCATATCCCTAGATCCATGTCTTCTCTTGACTGACCTGTTCAGTATTCTATGATATCACTTAGTCCCATCCAAGGGGAGGAGGAGGGGGGGGGGAGAGAGGAGGAGAGGGGAGTTGCACACACACACACACACACACACCCTGCAATTATAAAGCAGGATTTCACTCTGAACATACTATTATTAGTAATTTTACATAAATATTGATGCCACTTTTATCTGAAGAAATTGCTGAAGCACCTATTTTATACGGATTTCTATCTATCCGTTTATCAAGTCAGCCGCCCGTACACTGTGGGGGGGTGCGTTCATTGGGCACCCCCCCCCACCCCCCTTTGCCCAAAACAAGCAAAAACGCAACTAATCAATCTTAAGTCGGATTTTACCTCTGTCAGTGAATATTAAATAATTGCCGAACAATCTTGCAACCCCTCCCCTCCACAAAGTTCCGGGTACGGCCTGTGTTCAGTAAAATTGCTAAAAATCAGCGTATTGATCAATAGCACAAGACTATATTCCTCAACTTCTTAAAATCAGATGCTAATCAGACTAGAGCTTAAGGAAGTTCTTTAACACCGCATAATGACTCGCTTCCTTTTCAACACATTAGAAAACGTTTAGTTTGTTACTCCAGACCATACTTCCTCAGTTACCAAAATTATCTAATTTCAAAAATTTCACTCTAAACTGTATGTTTAATTTGTGTCCTCAAGGACAGGTCTCACCAACCAGGTTCTGTAAGACAATGTCACTGCTCTTAACAGATTCGGGAGTTTTTAAGCTGTGGGATGGGGTTGAGAATTTTAATCATACGAAAGGCAAAGGGTTATGGGCCGTTGAGCCAAAGCCTAAAAGCTGTGTTTCAGCGGCAGATCCATAGGGACGTAAGCCCTTGGCTTATTTAATTTTTGTTTAGTTTGAGGAATATGCGCTAGTGTGAGGGTCCTGGAGCACATTAGCCCTCGTGGTCCAGGGCATGCTCTGGTATTGGGTTCTCGGGGGCGAAGCCCCGAAAAAACAGACGGTTTAATTTTCATTAGGCCGGGGAGGGGGGGGTGATTAAGCACCCTAGCGGGTCCAGAATGGTACCTGATAGGGGTCCAGGAGCGAATCCCCGGAAACGAAGTTTTTAGCATTTTCATTCGGCCTCTAGGGACCGCAAATGGAGGGGGCACGTCACCAGTGCTCAATCCCCCTAGCTCCCGGTTACGTCCATCGTTCAGCCTCATTTCGATGTATTTCTCTATTTGGTTTTTGCTAGTTTAGAACGTACTTATATTTGCCCCATTTCCCGTGACCTTTGGAAAAATAGGCTCCATGTGGGTTAATATAAAATTTCAAATCTATGATAACAGAGTAACATGTTGCTCTCTCTCTCTCTCTCTACTCTCTTCTCTCTCTTCTCTCTCTCTCTCTCTCTCTCCTCTCCTCTCTCTCTCTCCGTCTCTCTCTCTTCTCTCCTCTCTCTCCTCTCTCTCTTCTCTCTCTCTCTCTCTCTCTCTTCTCGTGATTTTTCAAGGGAGGGTGTGCTGCAATCCCCGCAACTCTCCCTTGAATCCGCCAACTTCTTAACGATAGAACGCTTTATCAGGTTGAGTTTGAGAAACGGTACGTAATCCATATCAAATTTTTTTTTAAAGACCAGTCTGGTCCACTGCTAATCGAGATTTCTCTGACTGTTACTCCGCTCGCAACGGTCGAAAATGCCCTGTGGGTCCATTAATTGCAATAAATCAATACATATCATACCAATGGCAGATTCCAGGATTGTCGAAAGGGGAGGGAGGTCCACTGAAAAAGGAACCAAAAGCTTAAGGTCTAGAATGAAGCCAAAGCGGGGGCCAGGGCGAAAGCCCCCGACAAGCTCTCGGTTTAGAGCTTTTAACGTTACTTTTGAAGAGTGTTATAGCTATAACATATTCACATAATAATTAACTTTTGTGTCACAAAAAAAGGGGGGGGGGGGCTGGGCCCTTCTCTTTAATCCACCATGCATACAAAATAAAGGCAGAATAAGAATCTGAGCAACTCGAATTAGTCCCGTGCATGTCACTTCCATTTTACAAATTAAACGGAATACTTTAATGATACTATATGTATTGATGATGTCAAGATACCCTCGCCTAGTTCGGGGTATTAATATTGCAGGGGCGGTCCAGGAAACGCAATTTTGCAACAAGTGGGGTGTCTCTACATTTTAACCATTCTTATAGCAACAATTTTTACAAAAAAAAGGGTGGGGGGGGGGTGTTCCGACTCATTGACACCCCCCCCCCCGCCACCTTGCTGGCACCACCACTGAATATTGTAACAGGTTATAAACAAACCATCACAAAATGTTTATAGCATAGAATGAATCCCCTCCCGAACGCAGGTTATACGTATACCTATGAAAGGGAATTAAGATTGAGTGATTTTCCAATTACTACAGAGGCTTATTTTACGCATGAAATAATAACTAGAAAAGCAGGTCGGATTTATGTCCAATCCGATTACACAAAACGTCTTCATTTCAAGCGTTCAATAAACAATCTGTCCTACAAAGTTCCAGATTATATTGGGAATCTGATTCAAATACGAGTTTTTATTTTCAAGGTCTAAAATAAAAAACCCTCTTTTTTGGCTAGCAAATAATAGACTTATTTACTGATTGGGGGACTATGGGAATTGAAACATAATGTGGAACCAAGATATTATTATTTTGGGCGAGTTAATAATATGATTGGTGGACAGTTTTATTATAAAGATTTTGGTCGTTTGAAAGATATGTTCATTTGGGGGATATAATATGAATTGGTATCTGAAATCAGTACTAGAATTATTAGTATTGCTGGAAAAAAATGTCGTGCAAATAGGATTTTTGGTCCGCATTATTATTTCAGCATTTTATATATGTAAAATAATAATGATGTGGGATACTCTACCGGCTTTTCGCATACCGATAGATAGATTTTTAAAGTATTTTCAATTCGTACTCGTACTCGGGAAATACTGGGGAAACAAACACTGTCTCACCTGGAAATAAATCAAAAACCCACAATACGTGTACAAGCATGAATTGTCCTTATTATATTAATACAGAGATTTTTTTTAATAACATTACATGAAATACAGAAGTTTTGACAGTCCCTATACTAAAGCAAACGCTTTTAAACATTAAGACAATTTAAAGTAGAAATCCAGTATAGATCTTTACAAAATACGTCGGTGTTAGGACTTCAAGTACATGTACTAATCAATAACAAAAATAATTTTCTAACATATATTATTACTACACATGCAATAAGACATAGGGATTACAAAACGATAAAAATTTCACAAAAAGATAAATGTTCAAAAAAAGCCAACAATATTTAATAGCCAATACATTAAAATCAATAGTATGATTATGATTACTTGACATTGTATACCATTACACATGTATAATGATAAACAATCACTCAATGGTTTAACCTTGATGAGACAATATACGTCCAAATATGTAACTTTTTGCAAGACAATTTGGCATTTTGGAACATTTTTTTTGTCGATTACAACAAAATATCATCTTTAAAAAGTCTCGGAAAGCCCGGCGACATTTCATTGTCATTGACTTCTGTTTGGCGATAGCTAGACAGTCGCCATTGATATTGTTAATCAACAAGGCGAGAAGAATAATGTCGGTATAGTGCCACAAATGAAGACTTATCGAGTTTAAAAAGTCGTCTAAATTGTTCAAAGTCGGCACTGTCAACTTTTTATATCGACATAAGAACAAGAGGTGCTCCGAAACGTTTCCGACACGTTATCCTTTCTTCATGTCAACATCGGTCGACATCGCAATGTCGACAATGTCTACGACGCATAGTCGATCACAACCGTCTACATCGTTATTCATTCTTTCTGTACATCGTCGAACATCGCAATGTCGACACGATATCGAGCTACATCGCGTAACATCGTATATCATTCTTTTCATTCGAACATTCGTCGACATCGCAAGATTGTCGACAATTCTACACGATATCGATTCTTACGGAAACGGTTCTACGGAGCACCTCTTGTTCCTATGTCTGACTAAAAAAGTCGAATTGTCCAATAGACAATTAACGAGTTTTTAAACTCGATAGTCTTCATTCTATTGAATGCACTGCGACGACATATTTTCTCGCGTTGGCGGTGTACTTAAATCAACATGACGACTCTAGCTAATCGCCATAACATTAAAGTCATGAAAGGAATGTCGCCCTAGTTTTATCAACGACTTTTAAAAGATGATATTTATTTGGCTAGTCGATCGAAATAATGTCGACAAAATTGCCATTTCTTGCAAAAACATGAACATATGTTTGACGGATTGTCTCATCAGTCCAACCAATCGAGTGATTGTTAATCATTTACTGTTGTAACATGAGTATGCATTGTCAAAATATCACTATACGTTGACTCAAATATATTGGCTAATTAATAATTTGGCTTTTTGTGGAAAATGTAACGTTTGGCATTACCCTATGTCATAAGCATTGCAGTAATAAGTTTACGGTTATTGAAAAGACTAGAAGTCTTATCCCGAATATGTAATTGTAAGATCTATATGGATTGCCTTAATTTCGTCTTTAGTAAAGGGACTGTCATTTGCAAAATTCATGTATTTCATGATAATTTAAAAAAAAAAATCTGTAATATAAATAGAGGAATTCGACTGCTTTGTCCGATTGTCATTTTGGATTGAATGATTTCCAACGAGTAGGACAGGGTCTTTTTTGCATATTTCAATAGAAGCGAGCACGCAGAGAAAATATACTTTAAAATTCGCTATAAGTGAATAAATTTGGGTATCCAACTAAAAGCATTTGAATTTTCTATTTTATTACATTTCTTTTGATTTTAGAACTGATGATCTCAAAACGATATAAGCTATGCAAAAATAAAATGACAATTCAGTAATTCAGTTGTACTATCTCACTAGTTATTTCTATAGTAAAAATATATTTTTATCCAATGGAAAATACAGTATTTACTGTTGAAATGTAATTCACATGCTACACGAATTACGTTCTTTCCATTCAGAGACGTATATTGAGACATGTCATTATTTATACAAAGACAAAACAAAGGGTGTTAATAGTATTCGAAAGAGATTGAATTTCTACAGGTATAGGCTGAATCTCTGAATAGTCCCGGTAAGTATCTTGCAAATCTACAATGTGGCTGGTGAGAGAAATTGGTTTAATATATGCATTGTATATGTTGTGTATTTGGTATGCCCACCTCAAACGCCCCGTAATCAAAGTCTATCCAACATGCGATTTGTTATCAAATCTACGTACCAAGCGATTTTTCAGAGAGTCCTTAGTTGGTATTAAAATGAAAAGATGTCATCAAAAATGCTTCCTTTTTAGCATGAAATTAACATCTTAGTTGAATTTTTCGTCGACTTACAACCAACATACATACTTCTTTTAAAGTGTGCAAAAAACCAGGTGCTTCATTTCATTGACTTTAATTTTTGGCGATTTAGCTAGAAGTCGTCGTTGATTTAATCAGCCAAGGCCGAGAAAATATGTCGTGTAGTGCATAATAATGAAGATTACGAATTTAATAAGTCGTTTAAATTGTTCAAATGGCGACATGTCGACTTCCTTTATATGAACATCGAGACAAGAGGTGTCTCCGTAAACGTTTCCGTAATTCTACATCGTCCTACATCGTGTATCAATTTTTTCATGTCAAAATCCGTCGGAATCGCAATTCGACAATTTGACACGATATTGAGTCTACATCGCTACATCGTACGGGAACGTTACGGACACCTCTTGTTCTTTGTATTCGATATAAAAAAAGTCAACGGCCATTTGGAAAATTTAACGACTTTTTTTAAACCGAAAGTCTTCATTTTGAATGCACTATACGACATATTTTCCGCTTGGTTGTACTTAATCAACATGAACGACCTCTAGCTAATCGCCAAAAAGAAAGTCAATGAAATTGAATGCGCCCGGCTTTCCACGATTTTAAAAGAGGATATTTTGTTGTAAAGTCGACAACACATGTCGACAAATGCCAATCTTGCAAAAAGTACATATTTTACGATATCGTCCTCATCAAGTTAAACCATTGAGTGATTGTTTATTCATATATCATGGTAAATGAGAAAACAAAGTCAAAGTATCATATACATTGGACTATAATTAATTGGTTAATTATAATGTTGCTTTTTGTGAAACTTTTCTTTTTGTGAAATCTTTTCGTTTGTATACCTTGTCATATTGCATTGTAAGTAAATAAGTCAATCGTAAAAATATTCTTGTTATTGATTAGACATGTTACTCATTGAAGTCCTAACCCGATATTTTGTAGCAATCTTACTGATTGCTACTTTGAAAATTGTCTAATTTTTTCAACGTTAGCTTGTTAATAGGGCTGGTTCAAAACGTCTGTATTTCATGATAGTTATAAAAAAAACATCTCTGTAATAAATAGAGGACATGCAATGCTTGTACACGTAGTTGGTTTTGAATTCTATCACGAGTGAGACAGGTTTTCCCATATTGTCACGAAGTACAAGCACGATGAAACTGACTATTAAAAATTTCCTATCTAATTTTCGATATCCAACAAAAAGCATTGACTTTTTATTATTACATTTTCTTTGGTTGTAGAACAGATGGTTCAAAAGAGATATAAAAGCTATGCAAACTAATATCACACAGTGACCTTCACAATCAGTTGTTTATGTTCACTAGTTATTTCATAGTAAAATATCATTGTTTTTCAAGGATAAATACAGTATTTTTACTTTGAAAAGAAAAATGTACATATTAATGCGTTTTTTTCCATATTAAATGACCGTATATTGCAACACAAGTAATTATTTATAAAGAGGTTTAAAATAATTAAAAAGAGATGAATTTCTATAGGTATGGTGAAATCTTTAATAGCCCCCGGTAACTTTGCAAATTAACAATAGGGGGTTGAGAGAATTGTTAATATGATAAATAATATCATATTGTTGGGACTTTATAGGTGCTTGGTATGCGCCTCCATAACGCCCCCGTAAAAAGTTTTCCTATCAACATGCAATTTGTTGTCAAAACGCATACCAAAGCGACTTTATCAAGTCGCTTATTTGGTTTAATGAAAAAGTCGCAAAAATGCTTTCCTTTTAGCATGAAAATAACATCCTAGTGAGTCTTTTCGTCGACTTACAACCAAAATATCACTTTTAAAAGTCCATGCAAAAACCAGGGGCACCATTCTAATCATTGATTCTATTTTGGCGATTAGCTAGAAGTCGTCATGTGATTTTAAGTACAACCAAGACACAAAAATAAAGTCGTAGTGCATCAAAAGAAGACTATCGGTTAAAAGTCGTTAAGATTGCTCCTAATGGCGACTGTACGACTCTTTTTATCGACATGCGAGAACCAAGAGGTGCTCCGAAAACGGTTCCGGACACGTTTCATTTCTTCTGATCACATCGTCGACTCGCAATGTCGCGACAATGTACACGATATCGAGTTTCTACTTCGTCTTAAATCGCTTATCATTTCTTTCATGTCAACATCGTCGACATCGCCAATAGCGCAATGTTGACACGCAATCGAGTCTACATCGTCTAATTCGTATCATTTCTGTTCATGTCAACACGTCGAACATCGCAATGTCAACCAATGTCCTATACGATACGTTCTACAATATTGCGATTCGACGATGGTAGAAAGAGTTCATATGTTTGTAACAGAATAGAGGTCACACAATGTCGACACGATGTTGATATCGATATCGTACAACATTGCGATGTCGACGAGTGAACGAGTAAACGGCATAAGAGGATACACAATGTCGACACGGAGTTGATTCGATATTCGTACACACATGCGATGTCGACGATCGGTGACCATGTAAAACAGGGTAAGGAGTACACAATTCGACACTATGTTGATTCGATATCGACAACTTGCCGATGTCGACGATGTGAACGATGTAACAGGATAGAGGTACACACTTCCGACACGATGTTGAAATTCGTAATCGTACACAATTGCCGATGTCGACGAAGTGAACGATGCAAATGGATAGAGGTACACAATGTCGACACGTGTTGATCAAGATATCGTACAACATGCATGTGCGACGATTGAAACGATTTAGATCAGGTAAGAGGTAACAATGTCGACACGCATGTTGATCCGATTATCGTACAACATTGCGATGTCGACGATGTGACGATGTAAACAGGGTAAGAGGTACACAACTGCGACACCGGTTGATTCGATTTCGGTAACATACATGGGTGTTGGACGATTGAACGATGTAATACAAGATTAGAGCGTAACAATTCGACACGAAAATGTTGATTTGATATCACAACCATTTGGATGTCGACGATGTGAACGATGGTAACAGGGGTAGAGTACAACAATGTCAACCACTGATAATATGGAATAGGCACTTAGTTACTCGATCGAAATCAACATCACGTCAAGACAGCGATTGTCGAAATAATCGATAAAAACATCGATCATTGGAATACTCAAGTCTTTCTAGAGTTTTTGAGAATCCACATCTGATTCACACCACTTTGGAATATGTAGGGACAGTAATCTCTGAAGTGCCTTTAACAGCTGTAGTAGTTTTGTTAAGTAGATAAGGATAGAGGCTGGTAAGCACTTAACTGGAACCAGCGATGTATCTTTGTTTTGTAAGGATCTTATGCAATTTGGACTCCATGAAAGGTATGGTAATTCCAATTGATGCCTGATCTTCTGAAATATTGAAAGTATTCAATAACAGACAAGGTGATTTGAGGAATTTATCTTAGCAGAATTGTAGGAGTATAAGTAGGATTCCCAGATGTATTATCTTTCTGTACAGCAATTATACCAAGCTGGATCAGGGTAAGTTGTGTTAAATCTGCGAAATGCTTATCATCCTTTCTTAATTGAATGGATTAACACTTATAGTACTCGTTCCACTTTGAGATTTTTCAAAATTGTATTTGTCTCAGACCTGGTTACCACGATATAAACGTAAGTGGATGTAAATATATGTTCTTTAGAATATTTTCAATCTCTGCTACCATTATCATCATTGTCTTTGTTAAGCTGTCACAAAATTACTTATGACAGGGCAAGAGCGTCAAACAGTTCATTGTTTGATATTAGAATATTAACATTTTCCGTAGTCCGGAAATTTTGCTAGGACGACGTTGAAACACATCTACCCCCAAGACTCTTTGGGGAACTAGAATCTCGTTGTTATGACAGCAAGTATAAGTTTTGTGGTGTTGTTACTTACATTTACAAAACGGAAAACTACGGGGTTCTGTACTAGACTTGTTTTTACTACACAAAAACACATAAGACCCTATTATCGGACGATGGCTCAAAATTGTTATGCAACACTCAGGATCTTCAAGCCGCATAGCACGTGACCTGAGGAATACTGAGAACAGTTGGTTGGTAAAATGACTCTGTATTTCGAAAATATTATAACAAACCAATTAGTATCAATGTTAGAACAAGTCAACTAGTTTATTACCTTGTATACATGTATTGTGTACATATGGATAATGATGATTTAATAACTATCATTATGGTTTGGAAGAAATTTAAGAACTTTAGGGGAAAAATTTGGGATGTGCTCTAAAGTCTCATTTGATACAGAGGCCCAATGGGGGAAACGAAATTAGAAAGTTAAACAAGACTTACCTGTACGGTGAAGTTTGACTGTAATTTCTTCGACCCTATCGGGTGCCGAGGGATCAAATTTTACAAATAATTCATAAATTACAAGGTATTTCCCTCCCGTTGCATTTGCTCCATTTTTTTATACTCTGAAATATGAACCGGGCGGTAACCATGCATGATATACGAGATCTTAAGGTTGAAACAATGAGCGTGTTTTATAAGTGGGGTGTGATAAAATCATAACTGTTATTATGCTTGTTTATTTTCATATAATTTTATGAATTTCAAGTTGTAAAATATAAGTGTTAAAGAAGTTTCCCTTGGAAATGTTTCTTGACTCGCACTTATAAATGTGTATTGTAACAATCATCTTGATGTATGATGTATGCCCAAGAGCGCCCTGATTTAAAAAC
>CAJDSM010093588.1:91-10708 GCA_903981925.1 Ostrea lurida
TCAATTATTTTAAAAGGCCCTACAATTCAGAGAACTGGAAACAGAAATTCATCTCCATTATAAACGTTCGAAGAATTAGCCCAAACGATGGGTCAAATATGGAAAGAAGAACTTGAATACCTTGTCAGAATGGATACCAAAGTATATTTTAATAAAAAAATCTCGTATTGAGCATCAAAGTGCGTAACAATCTAATCCTTAAGCTTTGTTTGCCGTAACCAGAAGGTGATCAAAGAATTATGATATGTTACATGAAATGCAATTCTGAACTATTTTTGGGGGGTCAATTATTATTTTTTTATAATATTGCGATCATTGTTTTGAGAGTTTGAAACTGAATATTGACCTTCACTCTCAAATGATATAAACTGATGTAATTTTACAATAAAAGTTGTTTTTTAATCATATGTGTAGTTAGAATTGAAAGTATAATGGTTTAAGTCTATGTATTCAAAAAATGATCAGCGAAAAAGTTGGTTATGGAAACCATCCAACGAATGTTGATATAATTGTTGGCAAACTTTTATCCATTTTACAATTCTTTGTAATGCTAAATTACCAGGATGCGCTATGAAATGGTATCTATATGTTATTGCATAATTAGTCCAGTCGTTAATTTCAATAACATGACTTAAGACTAGGAATTTGAAATCAAGTGTTGTAGCGCACTAGTACGAAAGAAATTTTTGCATGGGTATTTCTTGCTAAGAAATTGCAAATGTAGGATAATGTTGATTTCAGAACTAATACGTAAATCAAAAATACCAGCAATTGCGGTGGCTTTAGAATGTGGTTACAAATCTCTCAAGTCAATGCAGGTAGTGTGTAACTCTCAATGGACCAATGCTAGCAGTGGACCCTTTCAGCCTGCAGGCATTAATATGATCCTGGTCAAGAGCCAATGCAGACATTGAATCAGTATGTCAAGAGCCAATGCGAGCATTGGCGGAAGCTAATGAACTAATTTCAATGCAGGCAATGACCGCAATGGAGTCATTCAATGCAGGCATTGGCTGACTAATGCAACTGATTCCAATGCAGGCTTGCCGACTACGGAGTCCATTCAATGTCAGACATTGGCCGACTATGAACTGAATTCAATGCAGGCATTGGCCGACTATGAGTCATTCAAATGCAGACATTGAGGATATATGTTTTGGTTTCAGCTGACAAAGCTTGTAACAATATTGTCTGTTGTTTGTAAGGCTCATTACTACAACTGCATTGGTAAACGAACTTTATATTAACTCTACATATTGGTAATGATACTTGCACTCCCACTGCTCTTTCAAAAGACGACATCTTCAAAATCTATGTTCAAAACACTTTTTATATCCCAGTCAATGGACGGACGAATATGATTGCCGGCACCTACATGGAATTCAAACTTTTAACAAAAGCCCCGTGCACACAAATAGATGCATTGCTGGATCTAGTAATGATCCATCAAACCCTGTCTTACTCCTCAACAAAAAAATACTTTGAGAGCTGTGAGGAGCAACTTCAGATGTATTGTGAAACCAACATAATGCCAAGAAGTTGTATTAAATCAAAACTCTAAAGAACTTCTAGAATCCGAGAACCTTTCCGCATATCAAACAACCATCAAGACATATGAACTTTCCAGCACTTTACAAGACCATTCTGCATGATATAATTGAGGTCGTGACTTTGAGACACTTATAGGCAGTTGCTTCTTCAACACAAAACGGGAAAGAATAATTCTTATCTAGTGAGTCAACCAATTCTAAAATTACATGTACTTGTTGAACCTTTTTTGCTAATTTCCAAAAACAAGCTTTATCTATTATATAATGATTTTCATTTATATATCCCAGCGATTTAGAAATAAAAGACACCACAGAGTCCTCCATGTCTGCTTCGTACGGATATTTTATTGAACATAGCCAACAGCTCAAACTTTATGACAAACGTGGAATGAATTACAGCTTCTCCATCATCAACTCCCATATTTATGTAGAAAACATTCATTACCTGCATTCATAACCCAAGAGTTTGTTCTGGCATAAAGAACAGTTTTTGGAATCGAGGTAGGCTATAACAACAAGTTGTTGTCCGCGGGAAAGACAAGTTGTTGTCGGGGCGTTTCAACAGTAACGTTTAAAGGGCAGCATTTAGCCCTAATTCCATACGTTGTTATAACCGATAGGTTTCCCCATGGAATCTGCCCATTGGGTCATATGGAGTCTGGCGTGTTTCATAGCAATTGTTGAGTCCGTTTAATCACACATTGACTTGGTTGTTCGCCTGATAATCGACGATAGGACTCCATCTGCTGGGTGTTATCGGTCGACAGGGATGCGTAACTCTTCTTAGGCACCTGGATCCATACCCTGGTGTGTCCAGGGGTCCCGTGTTTGCCCAACTCCTTGTTTTTTAAAATTCCTAGTTTGGGAACTTACGAGATTGATCACTATTCCTTATTTTTTGCCTTTGATATTGAAAATGTATTGATAATAAACTTATTGTATAGACAGATTTCTTCTTTTTAATTCAAATTAAACAGAACTATTACAAATGTTGATTTTATACCATCACATCGAATTATAACATGATAGTACACATACGATATATATTTTTATGAAGAGTGTTTTAACGGGAATTAAATAGAAAATTTTTTGATGAAATGGGCCATATTATTAAATGGAAGTATGAAAAGAAATCATTTACATATGGGGAAAATTTAAAGATAAATACTTAAATATTTTAGCGTTTTATTATTAAGCAATGTTTATTTATTTAAAGTTGATACGGTATAAATAGAGGTAATAAAATCTTATGGAACATATTGGAGTCGATAATTATCATAGGCGGATAAGAACTTCATTTGATATAGCTCATACTATAATTTATAGTCGATAATAATGGTTAAAGACTACATAGAGACCAAGTTTACTGAAGAGGAGGGGTGCGAGGTTAATTGTGATATATTTTTATCACCGGTTATTCAACAGACTATTCGCAAGAGGTCATAAATTTTATTTGCAAAAAGATTAAACAATCAGGGTCAAGTGCACGAAACACAAAGAGAGAGTTGGTTGGCTTATGACAAAACGTCATTGTACTCGAACGCATAAAACTAACTTAAGCTATACAAAACAAACGGAGAAGAGAATGAATGGAAAAATAAGAGCCATGATTGCCCCTCCCTGACCCAGCCTTTTTTGTATCGGCGAGACATGCGTCGAGAGAGAGATTGCGATGTCAACAAGGAAATTAACATTACTCCCATGAAAAAACATGAAATCTACTAACATAACTCGCCCTTCCCTGCCATACGGGCGATAACTTGTGCCTTCGATCCCTCTTTCAAAACCATTCACGCAATACTTTAGTGGCTTATGATCTTTTAATTCGAGAGTGTAAAATCATATCATAATTTTCACTAAATTTAACAATTAATCAGTTGTCTCCATTACTTTCAGAATAATATATTTATACTAACCTCAGAAAAGGATACTCCGCATAAATATTAAAGGGAGCCCACTAGAGTATATTGTTCTACTAGACTATATTATCATGTTTGCTTCTAATAATCATCTTTGGAGAGTTTGTCTACCTATAATACATAGACTCTTTACACCTCTGCCAGCAGAACGAGGACAAATACCATCATTGACATTAACGCGGGTGTAATACTAAACATAGCAATGACGGGTACTGTTCTGAGAACGTAGACTCCAATGGGCCAACAAATTGTGTCCTCTATTGCTGACCTTTGTTTTTATATGGCTAAAGTTGGTGACGTGCACGATGAATTCAGATTAGCAATTCTACATGAAAGAGATTAAATGCGTACGAGGCGTTGTGGTGCCTGGGCTACGTACGTGCAAATCTATAGTTAATCGGAGCATATTGACGATGTTTATCTAATCAATCACAATGGAGAAGAGGTCTATATTCTAGAGGCAATGAATAGTGCGCGCGGAGAACAGAACATAGAATATAAAGGATACCACCACGACTTAATGGCGAATGGCCCCTGGTGAGCTGACCAGAATGACCACGAGATTACTGGAGAACATTCATATCTGTCAAACACAACTACGTCAGTTAACTGATTATGAGCGAGAGACGGGAGCGAACTTTCCAGGAATTCTCATCGTCCAACTGCTATCCAGAAAGTAAAGCGAGATATATGAACGACTTACACACAGGCTGCAGACGGTGTGGCTGCATGTTCTCAACTTATTCGATACCGCACTATCGAAGGCTCGTGTTGTATAATCATCAGGGGTTTACGTAGTATCAGCACCGGAACGCACTACCAGACAAAGTTGTTGAGAGACCTAGCCATGTGTGAGAGTTTCAACAGTCACGTAAAGGCAGCATTTCGTAAATTCTATGGTCGTTATAACATAGTCTTAACACAAATTACTGACTATCTATGACGCGCGTCGAGCAGAAGAGAGCGAGAGCGAGAGCAGTTATTGAGGCAGAGGAGGCACGCTATGAGCGCCACATACAGAGTCACATTTGTGTGAAAGTAAGAAGGTGTGCCTGAAATCTTGTTGTGACGAGACACTTAATATATATGAGAGCTACATAGGTAAGCAGCGTGGCGTGAGAGGATCTGATAATCGATCATCTGAGGAGAGCGCCAACGCAGCATATCCCAGAGCGCGCTGCATTATATATGCACCGTATCTTGTATCTACATATATTTATACTGATAAACAATCTTCTTGCGAATGAGTCATGAAAGATATGGACTACGAGAGGACATACACCTATTGCAGGTGATGAATGGATATTTGCTACATAAATATGGGAAGTTGACGATGGAGAAGCTGAGAAAATCGTCCCGTTTGTCATAATAGTTGAGTAGTTAGTTTGCCGTAATGTCAATGTTCAATAAATATCCCAAGTACGAGCCGCACATGGAATGATCTGTGGTTTCCCTTTATTTCTAGTTCGGTTGGGATATATTGAATCGACATATGAATGGAAATCATTGTTTTGATAGATAAAACATCTCAATATATTCGAAATGTTGAATTAAAGGCCAACCGCTTAGAGGATTTTTCTTCTTTTCAGTAGAAGCTTTTGAATGAATTCTGCCTCATAAGAATAAAAAATAGTAGCCTAATAGAGGAACACAATTATGGCACATTGGAATTCCAACAGACAGTAATCATTATTACGGGAAAATGGGAGGAATACTCGTAATTGGAGGGCAAATATATGTATAGCAGACAGTGATATAACATGTAATGCTAAACAAAATAACATATATGGAACTTTTAAATGTATAATTTGTGAAGTAAACAATGTGGTTAAACGTACTCATAGTCCCCAAAAAATATACACAAAGTCGAATGTAAGGGCAAAACGCGGATCCCGACAAAAGCGAGGGTAGGATAGGTGTCATGGAGGAGTAAGCATCCTCTGCTGACCGGTCCAGTCAAACTGTCAGAGAAGTATATAATTTCCTCTTTAGAAGCTTAAGTTAGTTCTCTCGACAATGAGTTTGTCATACGCAAAACTTCTTGGTTTCTTTCCTGATAATTTTTTGCAATAAATAACCTCCTGGAATAGCCTTTGAACGTTTTCATTACTAGATTCTGTAATCGATGTGTTTTAAAATTGACAAATATATTGAGCTATAGAGTTTTTACCGCTAGTATAATCGACCCTATAACATATATTTCATAATATTTTTTATCAAACTTATATAAAGCATTGCTTAATTTAAAGCTAAATATTTTAAGTTTTATCATTTTCATAGTTAATGATTTCCTTCATATTTATTTTAATATGGCCCATTTTCATCAAAATTTTATTTAATGTCCTCGTTAACAACACCTCTCATAAAGTATATATTCGTATGTGTACACATGTATATTCGTATGTGTGGTTATAAAATAACATTTGTAATAGTGTTAATTTTGACATTAAAAAAGAAATCCTTGTCTTACAAAATAATTTATTCAATACATTTCAATATAAAGGCAAAATAAGGATAGTGATCAATCTCGTAAGTCCCAAATAGAATTTAAAAAAACAAGAGTTGTGCAAACACGGACCCCCGTGGACACACCAGGGTAATGGATCAGGTGGCCTAAGACGAGTATCGCATCCTCCTGTCGCGATAAACACCCGCAGTGAGTCTAATTCGTCTTAATCAGGCGAAACAAACCAATCAATGTGTGATAAACGGCTAAAATTGCTATGAGAACACGCCAACTCCATATCGACCCAATGGCAGATGTTCCATGGGGAACTTGATCGGTTTATAACAACATTGAATAGCTAAAGCTGGCCTTTAAACGTGACTGTTGAAACGCCCGCGACAACAACTTGTTTTCCCGCGACAACAACTTTTGTTAATATGCCTACCTCGATTCCAAAACGGATCTTATGCAGAACAAACTCTTGGGTATTCGAAATGAGCAGTAAGTGAATGTTTCTACATAAATTATGGGGAGTTGATGATGGAGAAGCTGTAATATCCCGTTTGTCAAAAGTTGAGCTGTTGGCTATGTTCAATAAAATATCAAGTAGAAGCAGAATCATGGAGGACTCTGTGGTGTCTTTTATTTTAAATCGCTGGGAATATTATTAAATGGGAAAAATCATTATTATAAATAGATAAAGCCTTTGTTTTTTGGAAATTAGCAAAAAAGGTTCAAACAAAGTACATGTAATTTTAAGAATGGTTGATCACTAGATAAGAAATTTCCTTTTTCCCGTTTGGTGTTGAAAGAGCACTGCCTATAATGTCCTCAAAGTCCACGACCTCAATTTATCATGCAGAATGGTCCTTGTAAAGTGCCTGAAAGGTCATAATGTCTTGATGTTTGGTTGATATGCGAAAGGTTGCTCTTCGGATTCTAGAAGTTCTTTGAGTTTTGATTTATAAAAATTCTTGGCATATGTTGTTTCACAATACATCTGAAGTTGCCTCCTTCACAGCCTCTCAGTATTTTTGTGAAGGAGTAAAGACAGGGGTTTTGATGGATCAAATTTACTAGAGATCCAGCAATGCATCTTTATTGGTGTGCACTGGGCTTTTGTAAAGTTTTGAAAATTCAGTGTATGTGCGGCAATTCATCATTCGTCCGTTTCATTGACTGGATATTAAAAGTGTTGAAACATGATTTTGAAACGATTCGTCTTTTGAAAGAGCAGTGGGAGTGCAAGTTATCATTACCAATGAGAGTTAATATAAAGTTCGTTTACAATGCATGTTGTAGTAATGAGCCTTACAAAAAAAGACATATTGTTACATAGCTTTGTCAGCCGAAACCAAACATATTCCTCAATGTCTGCATTGAATGACTCCATAGTCGCAATGCCCTGCATTGAATCAGTTCATAGTCGGCCAATGTCTGCATTGAATGACCTCCGTAGTGGCCAATGCCTTGCATTGAACTCAGTGCATAGTCCAGCCAATGCCTGCATTGAATGACTCCATTGTCGTCATTGCCTGCATATGAATTAGTTATAGTCCGCCAATGCCTGCATTGGCTCTTTTGACATATGATTCAATGTCTGCAATTGGCTCTTGACAGAGTCAGTATAAATGCCTGCAATTGGGCTGTAAAGTGGTCCACTGCTAGCATTGTCCATTGAGAGTTACACAACTACCTGCCATTGACTTGAAGAGATTTGTACGAATTCTAAAGCCACGCAATGCCTGGTAATTTGATTACGTATAGTCTGAAATTCCAACATTATCCTACATTGCAATTCTTAGCAAGAAAATACCCATGCAAAATTCAATTCGTACTAGTGGTTGCTGCATTAACTAACTCATTCAAAATTCCTAGTTTTAAATCATGTTATGTATATAATAACGACTGGACCCTCATTTGCAATAACATATAGATCCAAATTTCAAGCGCATCTGTATTAGCCTTACAAGAATTGTAAAAATGGATAAAAGTTTGCTAACAATTATAATCAACCATTACGTTGATGTTCCATACCAAACTTTCGCTGATCATTTTGTGAATACATAGGACTAACCATATACTTTCAATCTAACTACCATATGATTATAAAACAACTTTTATGATAAATTAAATCAAGTTTATCATTTTGAGAAGTTGAAAGGTCAATATTCAGTTTCAAATCTCTCTCAAAACAATGAATCGCCATATTATAAAAAAAATAATAATTTGCCCCCAAAAATAGTTCAGAATGGCATTTCATGTAACATATCTAATTCTTTTGATCACCTCTGGTTTACGCAACACCAAAGCTAAGGATAAGCTTGTACGCATTTTGTATGCTCATCACGAGATTTTTTTATTAAAATATACTTTTTAATCAATTCTGACAAGGATCAAGTTCTTTCTTTTTCATATTTGACACCCATCGTGGCATAATCTTCGACAACGTTTATAATGGAGATGAATTTCTGTTTCCAAGTTCTCTGAATTAAGGGCCTTTTAAATAAGTGATCTTCAATTCTTCATTTTAAACTAATTCAAACATCACCAGTAATGACAAATCCACTGAACTATAATGTTGAAAGAAGAACATGTGTCATAAGTAATAGATTAACAACATTTAAGCACTGTAGAGTTTGCTTGTAATTAAAATGGTTTTGATGCAATAGTGGGAGTTAATATTTGTAGGAAATGAGGGTGTCGGATTTGAAATTGAAATATGCTGGAATACACGAACGAAGCTTTTATAAGACAAAAAATGTTGCTGTTGTTCACGGCATCTATTCCTTTATTTGTAAATTTGAGTTCAAGGAATTCGGCCAGCAAAGAAAAAAATTCGGAAAGATTACTAAAATCTGGGTTTTAAGAGAATGGGACAACATTCCATTATCATAGCATTCCTGTCCCATTATTTTGGTGTTAAAGAATCCGAAGTGTGGACTAGCTTGGTATCTTCTAGTTAACATATCTAAAACTCTCCAATGGAAGAGAGTAAAGTTTTGCGCAAAATGGGATGTGGGACCTAATTGCTGGTTTGCCGTAGGTAACAAGTGAATGAAAGAGTGAATCAATCAATGCAATTTAATGACAATCAATATCTTCCCTTCACCGTTTCCATCAATCCAATAACAATCAGATCTGCAGACATTAAACAGTTTTGAATGGGGTATTGCCAAAAGCAAGTTCGAAGTGCAAGTATATCGGCTCAAATTAGAATTAAATAAGACAATGAAATATGAATACGAGAAAAGGTCATAAATGCATGGTGTATCATTAATCTATTTTGTTGTTTTATTATATCTAATACTATTTTGGATACTAATGGAAAACTGACCATTTGATTCGAGAATAAATTTTTTTCATTCCGTATATGTAAACATCAAAGATAACGAAAAGTGATCCAATTCATAAGTCCTCAATAGAATACCAAAACACAGAGTTGAGGTAAATACGGGACCCCTGGACACAACAGAGGTGTGATCAGGTTGCCTAGGAGGAAGTAAACATCCCCTGTCGAACAGGTACCACACCGCGCCGTAAAGCCCATTGTCCCTTGATCAGCGTAAACGGCAAGTAATCCGTGTAACTCCAATGTGTGACAAAAACGGGCTTAAAATTGCTATGAAAACACATTAGACGCATTGAGCCAATGGCAAAGACAATACTGCAAACTAAATCGTTATTCAACGACCAATATAATTTGCCATAAATGTTGTCTTTAAACGTGGTCTGTTGAAAACTACTGCACAACTGCAACAACAACTTGTTTGTATGTAGACTGTCTTCATTCAGAAACTGATCATGTGCAGAACAAGCTCTTTCGTATCGAATAAGTTGAGAGACGTACACACCAATGTAGGTGATGATGGAATATTGCTACATAAAAATGGGAAGCTGATGGAGGAGCTGATATCATCCCGTTTGTCATAAAATTGAGTTGTTAGATTACCGTTAATGTCTATGTTCAATGTTCAATCCAAGTAAAAAGCAGACATGTCTTTTATTTCTAGTTCGCTGGAATATCATAAATGAAAATATTAATGTATAAAGCTTTCTTTCTTTTTTTTTCTTTTTTTGTTTTTGTTTGGAAATCTGCAAAAAAGGCAATTTTTGTTGTAACTTAGTATGTAAGACCATCTAATACCATAGCATTGAACTGTCCGTGACATACCTTGCAGGCATACCACAGTACATCTAGCTTAGGCTTCATGATCATTAAAGTCATCATTGTAGTAAGATTAATTCTATACAATACCCTGGGACAATACCTTGTGTTACGTACCCGGTATAATGTATCACTGTATGAGCAATTTAAGATATGTACAATACCCAGATACAATACCTTGACCAGCATGTTTTTCTCTCCTGGCTCCAGGAAAAGTCGGGTTTCGTACATGTAGACCGAGATGTTGACCACGTCCGCCAGCAGCTCCTCGTATCCCGGAGTCGTCTGCAGCGCCTCCTTCATCATGTCGCGAATCTTGTTCTGGGTGGCTAGGAACATGGACAGGTTCTGAGACTCGGTCATTACCTGGGGGTCCATCATCAACCTTAAGGACTGTGATACTCTGAACACCAAACATAAAAACATCGATTAAAGAATATCGATCAGTTTCATAACCATTTGAGGCCACGGCTGCAGATATCAAAGGAAACGAGCTCCTATATACCACAGATATCTTATAAAAGGAAACGCATG
>CAJDSM010093588.1:10733-21668 GCA_903981925.1 Ostrea lurida
TCAATTATTTTAAAAGGCCCTACAATTCAGAGAACTGGAAACAGAAATTCATCTCCATTATAAACGTTCGAAGAATTAGCCCAAACGATGGGTCAAATATGGAAAGAAGAACTTGAATACCTTGTCAGAATGGATACCAAAGTATATTTTAATAAAAAAATCTCGTATTGAGCATCAAAGTGCGTAACAATCTAATCCTTAAGCTTTGTTTGCCGTAACCAGAAGGTGATCAAAGAATTATGATATGTTACATGAAATGCAATTCTGAACTATTTTTGGGGGGTCAATTATTATTTTTTTATAATATTGCGATCATTGTTT
Organism: Ostrea lurida; assembly: GCA_903981925.1. Lineage (NCBI taxonomy): Eukaryota > Metazoa > Mollusca > Bivalvia > Ostreida > Ostreidae > Ostrea > Ostrea lurida. The sequence continues at coordinate 11,055 of CAJDSM010093588.1, forward strand.
TGAGAGTTTGAAACTGAATATTGACCTTCACTCTCAAATGATATAAACTGATGTAATTTTACAATAAAAGTTGTTTTTTAATCATATGTGTAGTTAGAATTGAAAGTATAATGGTTTAAGTCTATGTATTCAAAAAATGATCAGCGAAAAAGTTGGTTATGGAAACCATCCAACGAATGTTGATATAATTGTTGGCAAACTTTTATCCATTTTACAATTCTTTGTAATGCTAAATTACCAGGATGCGCTATGAAATGGTATCTATATGTTATTGCATAATTAGTCCAGTCGTTAATTTCAATAACATGACTTAAGACTAGGAATTTGAAATCAAGTGTTGTAGCGCACTAGTACGAAAGAAATTTTTGCATGGGTATTTCTTGCTAAGAAATTGCAAATGTAGGATAATGTTGATTTCAGAACTAATACGTAAATCAAAAATACCAGCAATTGCGGTGGCTTTAGAATGTGGTTACAAATCTCTCAAGTCAATGCAGGTAGTGTGTAACTCTCAATGGACCAATGCTAGCAGTGGACCCTTTCAGCCTGCAGGCATTAATATGATCCTGGTCAAGAGCCAATGCAGACATTGAATCAGTATGTCAAGAGCCAATGCGAGCATTGGCGGAAGCTAATGAACTAATTTCAATGCAGGCAATGACCGCAATGGAGTCATTCAATGCAGGCATTGGCTGACTAATGCAACTGATTCCAATGCAGGCTTGCCGACTACGGAGTCCATTCAATGTCAGACATTGGCCGACTATGAACTGAATTCAATGCAGGCATTGGCCGACTATGAGTCATTCAAATGCAGACATTGAGGATATATGTTTTGGTTTCAGCTGACAAAGCTTGTAACAATATTGTCTGTTGTTTGTAAGGCTCATTACTACAACTGCATTGGTAAACGAACTTTATATTAACTCTACATATTGGTAATGATACTTGCACTCCCACTGCTCTTTCAAAAGACGACATCTTCAAAATCTATGTTCAAAACACTTTTTATATCCCAGTCAATGGACGGACGAATATGATTGCCGGCACCTACATGGAATTCAAACTTTTAACAAAAGCCCCGTGCACACAAATAGATGCATTGCTGGATCTAGTAATGATCCATCAAACCCTGTCTTACTCCTCAACAAAAAAATACTTTGAGAGCTGTGAGGAGCAACTTCAGATGTATTGTGAAACCAACATAATGCCAAGAAGTTGTATTAAATCAAAACTCTAAAGAACTTCTAGAATCCGAGAACCTTTCCGCATATCAAACAACCATCAAGACATATGAACTTTCCAGCACTTTACAAGACCATTCTGCATGATATAATTGAGGTCGTGACTTTGAGACACTTATAGGCAGTTGCTTCTTCAACACAAAACGGGAAAGAATAATTCTTATCTAGTGAGTCAACCAATTCTAAAATTACATGTACTTGTTGAACCTTTTTTGCTAATTTCCAAAAACAAGCTTTATCTATTATATAATGATTTTCATTTATATATCCCAGCGATTTAGAAATAAAAGACACCACAGAGTCCTCCATGTCTGCTTCGTACGGATATTTTATTGAACATAGCCAACAGCTCAAACTTTATGACAAACGTGGAATGAATTACAGCTTCTCCATCATCAACTCCCATATTTATGTAGAAAACATTCATTACCTGCATTCATAACCCAAGAGTTTGTTCTGGCATAAAGAACAGTTTTTGGAATCGAGGTAGGCTATAACAACAAGTTGTTGTCCGCGGGAAAGACAAGTTGTTGTCGGGGCGTTTCAACAGTAACGTTTAAAGGGCAGCATTTAGCCCTAATTCCATACGTTGTTATAACCGATAGGTTTCCCCATGGAATCTGCCCATTGGGTCATATGGAGTCTGGCGTGTTTCATAGCAATTGTTGAGTCCGTTTAATCACACATTGACTTGGTTGTTCGCCTGATAATCGACGATAGGACTCCATCTGCTGGGTGTTATCGGTCGACAGGGATGCGTAACTCTTCTTAGGCACCTGGATCCATACCCTGGTGTGTCCAGGGGTCCCGTGTTTGCCCAACTCCTTGTTTTTTAAAATTCCTAGTTTGGGAACTTACGAGATTGATCACTATTCCTTATTTTTTGCCTTTGATATTGAAAATGTATTGATAATAAACTTATTGTATAGACAGATTTCTTCTTTTTAATTCAAATTAAACAGAACTATTACAAATGTTGATTTTATACCATCACATCGAATTATAACATGATAGTACACATACGATATATATTTTTATGAAGAGTGTTTTAACGGGAATTAAATAGAAAATTTTTTGATGAAATGGGCCATATTATTAAATGGAAGTATGAAAAGAAATCATTTACATATGGGGAAAATTTAAAGATAAATACTTAAATATTTTAGCGTTTTATTATTAAGCAATGTTTATTTATTTAAAGTTGATACGGTATAAATAGAGGTAATAAAATCTTATGGAACATATTGGAGTCGATAATTATCATAGGCGGATAAGAACTTCATTTGATATAGCTCATACTATAATTTATAGTCGATAATAATGGTTAAAGACTACATAGAGACCAAGTTTACTGAAGAGGAGGGGTGCGAGGTTAATTGTGATATATTTTTATCACCGGTTATTCAACAGACTATTCGCAAGAGGTCATAAATTTTATTTGCAAAAAGATTAAACAATCAGGGTCAAGTGCACGAAACACAAAGAGAGAGTTGGTTGGCTTATGACAAAACGTCATTGTACTCGAACGCATAAAACTAACTTAAGCTATACAAAACAAACGGAGAAGAGAATGAATGGAAAAATAAGAGCCATGATTGCCCCTCCCTGACCCAGCCTTTTTTGTATCGGCGAGACATGCGTCGAGAGAGAGATTGCGATGTCAACAAGGAAATTAACATTACTCCCATGAAAAAACATGAAATCTACTAACATAACTCGCCCTTCCCTGCCATACGGGCGATAACTTGTGCCTTCGATCCCTCTTTCAAAACCATTCACGCAATACTTTAGTGGCTTATGATCTTTTAATTCGAGAGTGTAAAATCATATCATAATTTTCACTAAATTTAACAATTAATCAGTTGTCTCCATTACTTTCAGAATAATATATTTATACTAACCTCAGAAAAGGATACTCCGCATAAATATTAAAGGGAGCCCACTAGAGTATATTGTTCTACTAGACTATATTATCATGTTTGCTTCTAATAATCATCTTTGGAGAGTTTGTCTACCTATAATACATAGACTCTTTACACCTCTGCCAGCAGAACGAGGACAAATACCATCATTGACATTAACGCGGGTGTAATACTAAACATAGCAATGACGGGTACTGTTCTGAGAACGTAGACTCCAATGGGCCAACAAATTGTGTCCTCTATTGCTGACCTTTGTTTTTATATGGCTAAAGTTGGTGACGTGCACGATGAATTCAGATTAGCAATTCTACATGAAAGAGATTAAATGCGTACGAGGCGTTGTGGTGCCTGGGCTACGTACGTGCAAATCTATAGTTAATCGGAGCATATTGACGATGTTTATCTAATCAATCACAATGGAGAAGAGGTCTATATTCTAGAGGCAATGAATAGTGCGCGCGGAGAACAGAACATAGAATATAAAGGATACCACCACGACTTAATGGCGAATGGCCCCTGGTGAGCTGACCAGAATGACCACGAGATTACTGGAGAACATTCATATCTGTCAAACACAACTACGTCAGTTAACTGATTATGAGCGAGAGACGGGAGCGAACTTTCCAGGAATTCTCATCGTCCAACTGCTATCCAGAAAGTAAAGCGAGATATATGAACGACTTACACACAGGCTGCAGACGGTGTGGCTGCATGTTCTCAACTTATTCGATACCGCACTATCGAAGGCTCGTGTTGTATAATCATCAGGGGTTTACGTAGTATCAGCACCGGAACGCACTACCAGACAAAGTTGTTGAGAGACCTAGCCATGTGTGAGAGTTTCAACAGTCACGTAAAGGCAGCATTTCGTAAATTCTATGGTCGTTATAACATAGTCTTAACACAAATTACTGACTATCTATGACGCGCGTCGAGCAGAAGAGAGCGAGAGCGAGAGCAGTTATTGAGGCAGAGGAGGCACGCTATGAGCGCCACATACAGAGTCACATTTGTGTGAAAGTAAGAAGGTGTGCCTGAAATCTTGTTGTGACGAGACACTTAATATATATGAGAGCTACATAGGTAAGCAGCGTGGCGTGAGAGGATCTGATAATCGATCATCTGAGGAGAGCGCCAACGCAGCATATCCCAGAGCGCGCTGCATTATATATGCACCGTATCTTGTATCTACATATATTTATACTGATAAACAATCTTCTTGCGAATGAGTCATGAAAGATATGGACTACGAGAGGACATACACCTATTGCAGGTGATGAATGGATATTTGCTACATAAATATGGGAAGTTGACGATGGAGAAGCTGAGAAAATCGTCCCGTTTGTCATAATAGTTGAGTAGTTAGTTTGCCGTAATGTCAATGTTCAATAAATATCCCAAGTACGAGCCGCACATGGAATGATCTGTGGTTTCCCTTTATTTCTAGTTCGGTTGGGATATATTGAATCGACATATGAATGGAAATCATTGTTTTGATAGATAAAACATCTCAATATATTCGAAATGTTGAATTAAAGGCCAACCGCTTAGAGGATTTTTCTTCTTTTCAGTAGAAGCTTTTGAATGAATTCTGCCTCATAAGAATAAAAAATAGTAGCCTAATAGAGGAACACAATTATGGCACATTGGAATTCCAACAGACAGTAATCATTATTACGGGAAAATGGGAGGAATACTCGTAATTGGAGGGCAAATATATGTATAGCAGACAGTGATATAACATGTAATGCTAAACAAAATAACATATATGGAACTTTTAAATGTATAATTTGTGAAGTAAACAATGTGGTTAAACGTACTCATAGTCCCCAAAAAATATACACAAAGTCGAATGTAAGGGCAAAACGCGGATCCCGACAAAAGCGAGGGTAGGATAGGTGTCATGGAGGAGTAAGCATCCTCTGCTGACCGGTCCAGTCAAACTGTCAGAGAAGTATATAATTTCCTCTTTAGAAGCTTAAGTTAGTTCTCTCGACAATGAGTTTGTCATACGCAAAACTTCTTGGTTTCTTTCCTGATAATTTTTTGCAATAAATAACCTCCTGGAATAGCCTTTGAACGTTTTCATTACTAGATTCTGTAATCGATGTGTTTTAAAATTGACAAATATATTGAGCTATAGAGTTTTTACCGCTAGTATAATCGACCCTATAACATATATTTCATAATATTTTTTATCAAACTTATATAAAGCATTGCTTAATTTAAAGCTAAATATTTTAAGTTTTATCATTTTCATAGTTAATGATTTCCTTCATATTTATTTTAATATGGCCCATTTTCATCAAAATTTTATTTAATGTCCTCGTTAACAACACCTCTCATAAAGTATATATTCGTATGTGTACACATGTATATTCGTATGTGTGGTTATAAAATAACATTTGTAATAGTGTTAATTTTGACATTAAAAAAGAAATCCTTGTCTTACAAAATAATTTATTCAATACATTTCAATATAAAGGCAAAATAAGGATAGTGATCAATCTCGTAAGTCCCAAATAGAATTTAAAAAAACAAGAGTTGTGCAAACACGGACCCCCGTGGACACACCAGGGTAATGGATCAGGTGGCCTAAGACGAGTATCGCATCCTCCTGTCGCGATAAACACCCGCAGTGAGTCTAATTCGTCTTAATCAGGCGAAACAAACCAATCAATGTGTGATAAACGGCTAAAATTGCTATGAGAACACGCCAACTCCATATCGACCCAATGGCAGATGTTCCATGGGGAACTTGATCGGTTTATAACAACATTGAATAGCTAAAGCTGGCCTTTAAACGTGACTGTTGAAACGCCCGCGACAACAACTTGTTTTCCCGCGACAACAACTTTTGTTAATATGCCTACCTCGATTCCAAAACGGATCTTATGCAGAACAAACTCTTGGGTATTCGAAATGAGCAGTAAGTGAATGTTTCTACATAAATTATGGGGAGTTGATGATGGAGAAGCTGTAATATCCCGTTTGTCAAAAGTTGAGCTGTTGGCTATGTTCAATAAAATATCAAGTAGAAGCAGAATCATGGAGGACTCTGTGGTGTCTTTTATTTTAAATCGCTGGGAATATTATTAAATGGGAAAAATCATTATTATAAATAGATAAAGCCTTTGTTTTTTGGAAATTAGCAAAAAAGGTTCAAACAAAGTACATGTAATTTTAAGAATGGTTGATCACTAGATAAGAAATTTCCTTTTTCCCGTTTGGTGTTGAAAGAGCACTGCCTATAATGTCCTCAAAGTCCACGACCTCAATTTATCATGCAGAATGGTCCTTGTAAAGTGCCTGAAAGGTCATAATGTCTTGATGTTTGGTTGATATGCGAAAGGTTGCTCTTCGGATTCTAGAAGTTCTTTGAGTTTTGATTTATAAAAATTCTTGGCATATGTTGTTTCACAATACATCTGAAGTTGCCTCCTTCACAGCCTCTCAGTATTTTTGTGAAGGAGTAAAGACAGGGGTTTTGATGGATCAAATTTACTAGAGATCCAGCAATGCATCTTTATTGGTGTGCACTGGGCTTTTGTAAAGTTTTGAAAATTCAGTGTATGTGCGGCAATTCATCATTCGTCCGTTTCATTGACTGGATATTAAAAGTGTTGAAACATGATTTTGAAACGATTCGTCTTTTGAAAGAGCAGTGGGAGTGCAAGTTATCATTACCAATGAGAGTTAATATAAAGTTCGTTTACAATGCATGTTGTAGTAATGAGCCTTACAAAAAAAGACATATTGTTACATAGCTTTGTCAGCCGAAACCAAACATATTCCTCAATGTCTGCATTGAATGACTCCATAGTCGCAATGCCCTGCATTGAATCAGTTCATAGTCGGCCAATGTCTGCATTGAATGACCTCCGTAGTGGCCAATGCCTTGCATTGAACTCAGTGCATAGTCCAGCCAATGCCTGCATTGAATGACTCCATTGTCGTCATTGCCTGCATATGAATTAGTTATAGTCCGCCAATGCCTGCATTGGCTCTTTTGACATATGATTCAATGTCTGCAATTGGCTCTTGACAGAGTCAGTATAAATGCCTGCAATTGGGCTGTAAAGTGGTCCACTGCTAGCATTGTCCATTGAGAGTTACACAACTACCTGCCATTGACTTGAAGAGATTTGTACGAATTCTAAAGCCACGCAATGCCTGGTAATTTGATTACGTATAGTCTGAAATTCCAACATTATCCTACATTGCAATTCTTAGCAAGAAAATACCCATGCAAAATTCAATTCGTACTAGTGGTTGCTGCATTAACTAACTCATTCAAAATTCCTAGTTTTAAATCATGTTATGTATATAATAACGACTGGACCCTCATTTGCAATAACATATAGATCCAAATTTCAAGCGCATCTGTATTAGCCTTACAAGAATTGTAAAAATGGATAAAAGTTTGCTAACAATTATAATCAACCATTACGTTGATGTTCCATACCAAACTTTCGCTGATCATTTTGTGAATACATAGGACTAACCATATACTTTCAATCTAACTACCATATGATTATAAAACAACTTTTATGATAAATTAAATCAAGTTTATCATTTTGAGAAGTTGAAAGGTCAATATTCAGTTTCAAATCTCTCTCAAAACAATGAATCGCCATATTATAAAAAAAATAATAATTTGCCCCCAAAAATAGTTCAGAATGGCATTTCATGTAACATATCTAATTCTTTTGATCACCTCTGGTTTACGCAACACCAAAGCTAAGGATAAGCTTGTACGCATTTTGTATGCTCATCACGAGATTTTTTTATTAAAATATACTTTTTAATCAATTCTGACAAGGATCAAGTTCTTTCTTTTTCATATTTGACACCCATCGTGGCATAATCTTCGACAACGTTTATAATGGAGATGAATTTCTGTTTCCAAGTTCTCTGAATTAAGGGCCTTTTAAATAAGTGATCTTCAATTCTTCATTTTAAACTAATTCAAACATCACCAGTAATGACAAATCCACTGAACTATAATGTTGAAAGAAGAACATGTGTCATAAGTAATAGATTAACAACATTTAAGCACTGTAGAGTTTGCTTGTAATTAAAATGGTTTTGATGCAATAGTGGGAGTTAATATTTGTAGGAAATGAGGGTGTCGGATTTGAAATTGAAATATGCTGGAATACACGAACGAAGCTTTTATAAGACAAAAAATGTTGCTGTTGTTCACGGCATCTATTCCTTTATTTGTAAATTTGAGTTCAAGGAATTCGGCAGCAAAGAATTCGGAAAGATTACTATCTGGTTTAGAGATGGACAACATCCATTATCATAGCATTCTGTCCATTATTTTGGTGTTAAAGAATCGAAGTGTGGACTAGCTTGGTATCTTCTAGTAACATATGCTAAAACTCTCCAATGGAAGAGAGTAAAGTTTTGCGCAATGGGATGTGGGCTAAATTAGCTGGGTTTGCCGTAGGTAACAGTGAATGGAAGAGTGAATCAATCAAATGCATTTAATTTGACAATCAATATCTTCCCTCCCGTTTCCATCAAATCAAAACAATCAGATCTGCAGACATAACAGTTTGATGGGTATTGGCAAAGAGTTCGAAGTGCAATATTCGGCTCAATTAGATAAAAGACATGATTGATACGAGAAAAGGTCATAATGCATGGTTGATATTAATCATTTTTTGTTTTATTATATCTAATATATTTTGATAACTAATGGAAACTGACCTTTGATCGAGATAATTTTTTTCATTCCGTATATGTAAAATCAAAGATATACGAAAAAGTGATCAATTCATAGTCTCAATAGAATTACCAAAACAAGAGTTGAGTAAGATACGGGACCCCTGGACCACAACAGAGGTGTGATCAAGGTGCCTAGGAGGAAGTAAACATCCCCTGTCGACAGGTCACACCGCGCCGTCAAGCCCCATTGTCCTTTGATCAGGTAAACGGAGTAATCCGTGTAACTCAATGTGTTGAAAAAACGGGCTTAAAAATTGCTATGAAACACATTAGACGCATTGAGGCCAATGGCAGAGACAATACTAGGCAAACTAAATCGTTATAACGACCATATAATTTGCCATAAATGTTGTCTTTAACAGTGGTCTGTTGAAACTAACTGCCAGACAACAACTTGTTTGTATGTAACTGTCTCATTAAGAAACTGATCAGTGTGGCAGAACAAGCTCTTTCCGTTCGAATAAGTTGAGAAGACGTCACACACCACATGTAAGTGTGAGAATATTTGCTCATAACAATGGAAAGTTGATGGAGGACTGATAATCATCTCCCGTTGTCCGATAAAATTGAGTTGTTAGATTAACCCGTTATATGTCTATGTTCAATGTCAATCCTAAGTAAAAAAGCAGACATGTCTTTTATTTCTAGTTCGCTGGAAATATAAAATGAAATATTAATGTTTAAAGCTTTTTTTTTTTTTTTCTTTTTTTTGTTTTTGTTTGGAAATCTGCAAAAAAGGCAATTTTGTTGAACTTAGTTGTAGCCATCAATTCCATAGCATTGAACTCCGTGACATACCTTGCAGGCATACCACAGTACATCTAGCTTAGGCTTCATGATCATTAAATCATCATTGTAAAGTAAGATTAAATTCTAATACAATCCAACTGGGACATACCTTGTGTTACGTACCGGTATAAATTATCACTGATGAGCAATTTAAGAATACGTACAATCCAGTAATACCCTTTGGACCAGCGCTTTTCCTCCTGCTCCAGGAAAAGTCGGGTTTCGTACATGTAGACCGAGATGTTGACCACCGTCGCCAGCAGCTCCTCGTATCCGGAGTCGTCTGCAGCGCCTCTTCATCATGTCCGCCGAATGCTTGTTCTGGGTGGCTAGGAACATGGACGGTTTGAGACCTCGGTCATTACCTGGGTCCATCATCAAACCTTAAGGACTGTGATACTCTGAACATACCAAAATAAAAACATCGATTAAAGAATATCGTATGCGCTTTCATACCCTTTGAGGCCAACGGCTGGGCAGATAATCAAAGGAACGAGCTCCCTATAATACCACAGATATCTTATAAAAAGGAAACGCCATGCATCTGTCCAGGTCGCAAAATCTTACGAAAGGAAGTTAGACTTCCTATAGACTTAGAACATTTGCCATATAGGAAGTGCAACCTCCTATATGGTCGAAAGAGAGTGAAAACTTTCCACAAGTCGCTTTAATATCTTTACGAGGAATCACAAATTCCTAAGGCCGCAAATATCCAAGCGAAAACGCTGCAAAGACACCTTACAAATGTACCTACTATAAGTCGCAGATTAAACATAACTCTGCAAGCTTGCAGGCAGCCTAGATATCGCTATAGGAACCACATGCTTCTTAAAGGCTGTCTAGATATCGCGATAGGAAACACAAACCTCCTGTAGATAGCCTAGATAACGCTTTAGGAAACATACCTCCTGTAGGGACAGCCT